>RJWM01010428.1:0-63602 GCA_004363535.1 Dasyprocta punctata | reverse complement strand
GGTGGCTTTTAATTTGAACATAATCTCTGTGTAAATGTTCAAATATATGAGGACCTTCTGATAGCTGCATTATATAATTAGGTAGACAGATACCACGTGATGTGTTGCAAGCTGCCTTAGTTTCAAGGGAGACACTAGTTTAAGAACACATTCCCAGGGAAAACCCTGAGTATTACATTGGGGGAAAAAAATCAATAAATCTAATTTCAGTTTCTATTTTGAGGCCAAATGAGTCTCCAAGAAGCAAGTACAAAGGAAAATGTGTTTGTATGTGTATCTGTTAACATGTCTTTATATGGTACAATGAAAAAGATTAAAAACAAAACAAAAACCATAAATTCTGGTTTATAAACAGGTAGCAAAAAGCTCTAATTTCTAAAAGGACGTGATAAAGCCTAAATCTGAAAGAAAACATGGGTAAGTCAGATTACTGCTTGCCCACTTAAACATGCTAATCAATAACCATTTGGAGACAGCTACAGACCACTTCCTTAATAATTCACAGCGCTCTTTGGGTTCAGATTCTGGAATCTGAACAATTCTCATACGAAAGTGGTTTTACACATAAATTTTTATTTTGTTTTGTTGTACTGGTGCTGGGGATGAAACTTGGGACCTTGGGAATGCTAGACAAGTGCTGTGCTACTAAGCTACACCCCGGGTCACTACGTCAATTATTTTTAATTTAGGTCTTTCAATTTTATTTATTTATTTTGTGGCACCAGGGATCGAACTCACAACCTTGGGCCTGCCAGACAGGTGCTTAAGCCACTGAGCCAAACTCCTGGCCTTAGTTTTTGGAGGCAGGGTCACAGTACGTAGCTCAGGCCGGCCTTGCGCTTGCGTTGTAGCCCAAGCCGGCCTGGAACTCACAACACTCCTCCTACCTCAGCCTCCTGAGTGCTGGGATTAAAGGTGTGCACCACCACGCCCAGCTTTGGTTTTTGAATTTAAATCAGGATTCACAGTGTCCTATTAAAAATAAATCTAAAATAATCTGTGGCTCTCAATTCACACCTGTGCCTTCCCTCTGTAATGCACATTAGGAAAGCCATCTTCTAACGCGATCTGTAGTGCTCTTTTGCCTTTCCACAACTACCCTTGTCTTCAAAAATCACCCGCCTAGAATACCAAAGATTGAACACGAATTCTAAAATATACCAGTACTAGGGACCTTTTCAAGGTCAGCCGTGAACACTGCTTGCGTGCTGAGGAGTGGATGTCCCATAGTTACTGCTCAAGCACCCTACTCCTGTACAGACCAGCTCGCCTCAAGGTGCCTGCCTCTCAGCTCTGCGGTTCCATTTACCACACGGGGGGAGGCCCAAATCTGAGCCCTCTCCTTCATAAGCCCTTGTTTCTTTTCTACACAAGAAAATGGTAGCAAAAAGGAACTTAGAATTTTAACAACTTGATCAAATAAATATTTAGCAATTACATTGTAATACACTGATTAACAAGACAAACACATCGTTTTCTCACAGCAATAGTATATTTATTGTGCTGAAATCAAGTAACAGGGAATGAATAGCTCTTGGGACCCAGTACAGAATGTTCACAAAGATTTACAAATCTCTAGTCATTACACACTGAGGAGCAAAAACAAAGGTCTAGAATCCTCCTGGACCGAACTATTGCATGTGCTGCAAATTTTCTGTAATTCTCATGACTGCATGCCTTTCAGGGAAAAATACGTAATTTTAATGCACAATAAATATAGTTTACAAAATATTCTGAAATAGTTTGTACAAACAGCGCACATCCTACACATGCAGTTTTGACAAAGTGTGAATTTACTTGGAAACAGTCATGCTACTTTTGTCACATTTTCTCTTTCTATGACTCCTCTGTGACACCTCCCTAACAAACTATCCTGTGTAATAAAACATGGTACATGTTCTCTTTCCCTCTTTATTTCCAGTTGTTCATTTTTGTTACATGAAATACTTTATTTGTAAATAGCAAGTGTAACTTGATTGTTCTGACTTGATTGTTCTGAATAAAATGCTTTTATTCATTTTGTGTTTTAACAATTAACACCAAGTAACATCAAGCACTGAATTTAACAATCCTTAGCACCAAGGAGTCAAGCATATTTACCAGAATGGGTTTACACTTCCTATCTAGTTAATAAATAAAATTTCGCAACTTAGTTACAAAGGAAATATCACTCCCAAAATTAAACATGTTGAAAGAGAAGGATAGCTTCACAGAAATGTTTGGTGTATGCTATTTGTGAAAAAGCCAAAAAAACAGTGGATTCAAAAGTGAAAATTAAAATTTACATTAGAGGACTCCTTGATTTTTTAATTAAATTTATTTAATTTTAAATGTTCTTTCCAGCAGAAGAGGTAGGTATACTTCCACACATGAAAAAATCAGTAACAGCCACAAATCAAAACAAGGAAAGCCTGAAAAAAATCAACATACCTTTGTCTAACAGCACACAAATGTAACTATCTGATGATGTTACTAATAAAGACATGAGTTATTTCATGTTTCAATCAGACAATGATCTTAATTTTCATAATACATTTCTGTTACAAATAGGAGTATTCAAAGGCTGTCTTTTCATCACAAAAATTGTCTCCCACAGTGATTTGTGCCATGAGTCACGGTGACCTTTGGGTCATATACAGAATTATACTGTAATTCTTTCCTATTTTCACCAACACCATCATCATCAAGCCTCTAAGATTCTAGAGATGAGCAGATTTTTTATATTTAATTATAACCAAAATTATATATTCTGACTAGAGGTGGAGAGATTTGACTATTCAGTCAACAAATTCAAATGTGCAAATTTTAATGTATCACTTTTATAGCTCTGGACAATAAAATGTAAGATAAAACATTTTAATCAGTGAAGGTAATTGGTAATCCAGTCAAAAAATTCATGAAGACCATGTATGTGTAATCATCTAAAATTCAGACTGAAGGATGGGTGCATATAACATACAAAGAAGCTTTCACTTGATAGGCAAGTGGGTATGAAAAGCAGGAGAGTCTCCAAAGTCACATTATGATTGCTTTGGTCTGGACAACATCAAAGTTAATTTTAAAAAAAGGGTTTAAAATAAAAACTTCATAAATAAAACATCTGGGTATTATAGTTAACACTTGATTCAGTCTAAAGGTTACTAGTACGTAAAGCACATTTGCCTTTTCTCCCCACCCCAAGCCCTCCTTTCCTTCTTCTGTTTTACCTGAAATTTTACATGACATAGGAGTTTCCTTACTGTCAACAACAGTTAAGGCCCAGTTCAATTTACTCTCCTTTTGGTTTTCTATTTTTCTGATTTTTTCCATTTTCTATCACTAGCTGTTTTTCTGATTTGTTCACACCATTTGCTAAAACACCATTCATGGCTGTTTTTCCAGTTTTTGTTTGCTTAGGCTCATTGTACGTCCGTGCGTAGAAGTTGAGAAACAGAAATATGAAGCTGATTGCATAGACAATCAGGGCCCAGTGCATCCATTTGGGGAAAGGACAATCAGTGTAGAGAGACAGGGCTGTGTGCCCAATGGTCACATGGAACTGAACCTGAAAAAAAAAAATTTGGTCTGAATAGTGAGCAACTTTAATAACAATATTGGAACCTTCTATGCCTAACTATGATAGGCTCAAACTCTGCCATGCTCTTCACAAAGTTTGAAAGTCATCTGATGGCATCTTATTCCAATGCCATCTGCTCAGCAAGCGCTTCCTTGTGACTTCAATGGCCTTTTGGTCCCTTAACCACGAGGTGGGAGGGGTTGTGTGTATGTGTAATAAACCTTAATTATCTGAAAGTTGTCTTTTGCAACTATTGACTTCTTTACTATCTCTCCTTTAGAATATACCTCCAGACGGCAGGGCAGTCTTGCTCAGTGATGACCTCTGAGTCCTGGGCCATCAAATAGTGGGGCTACTTGAATATTTACAGACTACTGCTGTCTGATGGGAGTAAAGCAGTGGCCTGGTAGATTCTTCAGTTTTGTTTTCCTCCCACATTTTTGATGGGTTATTTTCTAACAAATTATCAGCAAGCAGATACATATACTTTAAAAACGAACTTATGAAAATGGTTTATTCTTTACTTCCTACAGACAGCAAACAAGCAAACTTGCCTTTGAATGAACATGATTCTTTAATATTCTGATAAAACTTAGCAGATATTTCAGAATAAGTGCAAAAAAACAACTGCCTTCAATTTTAAAATTTCTTAAAAGGAGAAAAGCTAAAAGTGAGATGATTAAAATAATAAAATAATTTTAAATTATACTGTATTAATAAAATGGTTTGTGCTATAAGAATTATAAATTCTATGGTGTTAACAAGGCTTAACTATTTATAAGATTAACTTATATCACTAGCTATTGTGAGAATTTCTGGCTTGGAAATACAAATTCAAAATCCTACTAGGAGTGGGCAATAATAACTTCTTTTTTAAGGATAGCATTCTCAATACTGTTATATTAAATATTGTTAAAATAATTCCAGGTAAGCCAGAAATTTATATTAAACAACTTTTACAATTTCCCATGGCAAAAATCCAATGGTTCTTGGAACTATACCACCAAAAAAAGGGTGTGGGCCAGGGTGTGACTGGGTCTGGCATCGCTCATGGAGAACTCGGGCAGGCTCCCACAAAACACATCTCTGACAGTTCATTCACATGATTTTGGTCACTTCTTCAGTTTCTTTGGACTATTTACTAACTACTGAGAGAAGTGAATTACACAAACCGTATGAGTAGCTTACACAAAACTGGAGGGTGCCTCCTGTAGCATTTGAGTTACAAATAAATCCTTCACACCCAGCATTCCACAAAAGCTGTGTTTCCTGTTTGGGTAGGCATTTGTTTAGCAATTTAAAGCAGAGATGGGTAGTATTTCCAAATGTGATTCCACTGATAAAACTGTGTACACTATGATTAAAGCAAATTATGATAAATTGTGAAGCTTGGAGATTAACCACCAGATTTACATTTGATCATAGGCCAGTACAAGATATCCAGCTATAGGGAGATGCTGAAAGCTGTCTGGCCTGAAGACCACAGCTCTCCCCCACATGAAAATACCTGGCTCTGCTCTTTAAGGACAGTGTTTTAGGCAATTAAAGTAAGTTCTCTGGTCTTTCTGTCCTTCCATCAGTCCACCCTTCCTTGGCTCTGTGTTCCCTTTTCAACTTTACCTTCTAAGTATATGGGCTCTGTTAACAGAACTTTAAAAATGGAATAAAAGAAAAGTTAAACAAGGACAAGATGAAGATAACAAAATTTTAAATTAAAAAAAATCATTCAAAAAAAAGTTATGTGATTTTTCTAGTTAAACATGAATCTAGGTACTTTGTGAAGTGCCAAGATCTTTAGCCACCCATTTCACAGGTACTTTTAAAGAACACTGCTCTCGGATGGTGTAAGTACTGAGGTTGGTCTTTTAAGGACCATATAAAAACAAATGGCTATAGTTGAGAGATCTATGAATAGGTATGTCAGAACTGAGCTGCCCCAATGCTACAGCTAGAGGATGTTAATTTTATAATGGAAAATGTCTAAAATGACTTAGCACATTCCAAAGAACAAAATGCAAGCATCAGAAGCATTTAACTCACCAGCTGCAGCATGGTCAGGTACCGCTTCCACCAGAGATACTTCTGAATCCATGGGCCAAATGCAGCTAATCCATAGTATGAATACATAATCACATGGATAAAGGAATTTAGCTGAGCTCCAAAAAATGCTTTAGAAAAACAAGAAGGAATTGTAAGATGCAGAAAAATGTTATTAGACAAGAAACCACCGAAATTTTAAAAGTGAATCCACGTACTTCTGTAACGTTTAATCTTGAGAACAAAAAAGACTAAAAGACATGAAGTAGTACTAAGGAAAATACCCCTCAAGTTAAGCTAGATATTTCAGAAGTTTATATTTGAGCTTTTATCATGTAAATTACAACGTGTGTTGCTCAAATGCAAAGGACTTTCAAAGTGGTAAATTCTCAAATGGTGCACTCTGGCCCTAATATATTTTTATTTCTACTACTCTTGGGAGAAAAAAATTATTGCACATCTGAATTTTTTAGGAAACTTATAAATGTCCCATTATTTTGATTATATATCCCAATGTACATACCAATAAAATATTATTTCTTAGGTTTCTATATAGTTTTAAAATATGAAAGCACTATACACATAGAATAATCTATTTAGTATCTATAAATCTACAGAGATATTCTAGTCAGTCTAAATCAATAGCATTCTTTCTTTTCAGAATATTAACTCAAAAGTATAGACGCAACAATAATGAACTTTGCTGTAAAGTAATTCAAGGGGTCAGACTTATCAGTTTTCTTTTTAAAATTATAGAGTTTAAATATACTTTTTAAAATTGGGTCCCCCAATATGCAATGTAGCAAATATGGGGGATTTCCTTTTGTCTTGTCTTTGAGGCCCAAAATCGTTCTCATTGTTTTGCTTTATTCTCATTAATTTTGTTGGCTTCATTTCATAATCTGTTTTGATTGGCTTTATTCTGTTTTGTTTTTGGTTTGATTTCACTATACTGGTGGAATGGTCAACTATTGTGAAGATAACAAGATATACTATAGTAGCTGTTGTTTTCCTGGTATCTTGCTTTGAAGTTCTGTACCAGTTCTACTGATTTGCTTTGATTGACTTTGTTCTGTTATGTTTTGTTAGATTTTACTATCTTCAAAATAAAATTGTGAATTACTTTTTTTTTTTTTTTGGTGGCACCGGGGATCAAACTCACAACTTCACAACTGCCAGGCAGGCGCTTAAGCCACTGACCCAAACTCCCAGCCCTTATTCAAAATAAAATTAAAAATAAAAACAAAATAAAATTGGGTCCCTAATACTCATTTGTCAGGGTAAACTCCTAATTTGCCAATTACCCTATGACAATGAAAAGCACAAGGTGAACTCTACTGAGAGGACTTGTACCTTGAGAACTCATTAGAGGAATTGTTTGTTTCCAGCTTGACCATTTAAATCATTGTTAGTCTACAGGCATGTGAAAGGACTGGAGGCAAGTCTCAGCCAACTGTGAGTTCAGATCCTCTCTAATACTAAGGAGGTTACATGCGATTTTCTTTAAGTAAGAACCAACAAGATCATTTAAGGTCTACATTAGCTCAGGAGTGAGCACCAGACTTGGGCTGAAGATGAAATCTTCAAACTGAGGAGCTGTGTCCTGGGATTCTCTGAAACATAACAACTGTTAGAACTATTCCCCATCCAAGTACTACTTTGCACATTTGGACTTGGGTTCTATTCATCTCTGGGACAAATGTTTGGATATTAAAGTAGTCACAGAGAAGCTGAGGCTTTTTTTCTTCAAAATTTTTTAAAAAATAAAATGAACATGGTGATGATTAACCATGAAAGCTAGTTAAAGACAGGCCAAGGCAAATTCCCAGGTTCCTGATACTTTCCACCCAATACATAGTCAGTACTATAACCCACGGAGATACACTGCTGAGATGCTTACCTTGCCCCCCTGCAACCCACTTAATTCCAATCCACCACAGTGTGAACATGGTACAGTGATGATACACATGTAAGAAAGAAACTTGGTTGTTTTTCTTCCTTAGAATAAAAAACACTGTGTCCAAAAACTCCACACCTTTAGATACAAAGTACCACCACAAGGCAGCAGCTATCTGCAAGAAGGAAGGAAAAGCATGTTATACACACCAAAATGACACTCTTACTTGGGTTTCTACTCACTGTTAGTAACTCCAAAATGCATTAGGCAAAATACTCAAGGTACAGAATGACTTGTGTCTAGGTAGTCCTAAACATCAATGGGGCAGAAAGGGAAAAGAATGAATTCAAAGTTGTATCCAATCAGTGCCAATAATCTAGAGAAAAGTTGGTCAGTTAATAGGAAGAGGTTGCTGGGCGTGGTGGCGCACGCCTTTAATCCTAGCACTCAGGAGGCTGAGGTAGGAGGAGCGTTGTGAGTTCGAGGCCGGCTTGGGCTACAACACAAGTGCAAGCGCAAGGCCAGCCTGAGCTACGTAGTACAACCCTGCCTGAAAAAACTAGGGCCGGAAGTTTGGCTCGGTGGCTTAAGCACCTGTCTGGCAGGCGCGAGGTTGTGAGTTCGATCCCTGGTGCCACAAAAAAAAAAAAAAAAAAAAAAAATACACACACACACACATATATGGATGTCATGCAGCGTCCAACTGCTGAATACAGAGATACGAACACATTCATACTGCTGTGTTTTTCAACTCAGTAGAGAGACAAAAATGTTACTTTGTAAAGGTATGTCAGGTGTTCATATATAGCCTAGGTAATACCTCTGATGAATTTACACTAAATTTATAGAACTGGTCGTGTTCAGTGTCTCACTTCAACATGCATAACAAAGTAACTATCAAATCATGGCAATTTGTATTAGATGCTAAAGTCCTTCAAATGATAAAATGAACAAAAGCAAAAAATTACTTGCTAGGTCATAAATATAATCCTGTTTACATGCATAAGTCTTTTTTCTTCATGGGCTCTGAGTAAGACACCAGATGGTGCGGAAAGATTACACTACATGCTGAGATTAAGGATCCAGTAAGAGGTGACCTCTGTATGTGGTTGTGCGTGTGTGTGTGTGTGTGTGTGTGTGTGTATAGTTGAAAGTATTTTATAAGAATCTTACTGTAATAGTAATTGAAACCTAACTTTTTTATATCAAGTATTCTAAGTGTCTTATGAAAAACAGTGAGTAATACGGTACATAACAAATCTATTTGTAACTGTGTGTGTTAAGAGACTTTGTGACAGATTCATTCACAGCAGACTTAGGTGTGGTAGAGATGAAAGCCCCTGCCCTCATTTTGTGTTGTCACAGTCAACGCTGTCAATTTTGGTTTTTGCATTTGAAAAGAAAAATTACTGTTTCTTTGTTTGTGGGTCAGGGACTGAACACTGAGCAGAGGATGCTAGGCAAAAGGGCTAACAGTGAGCCCCAGTCCTGGCTTTATTTCAAATTCACAATCGGGCGACAATTCAGTCCATAGAACAGAATAAATGTTCCCTCAGTTATAATTATGAAACATGGAGAAAGTGGAAGAGAAAGACTAAATTTTTTAAAAGTCATGTATTTATAAATTTCTTGAGAATCGTTTACTGAATTGTTTCGGACAATGTTGAAAGTGATGAAATTGGTCGAAAATAGGCTTGAAACTCTTGAACAGGCTTGAACATCCACCCCTAGTAACATTTACAATTATGTTTAGTACTTTAAAATTATGTAATGAAAACCATTTTGGCACAGTAAGTTTTATCTAAGATGAAAGAGATACATCTTATTTTTCCTCCATTTGGGCCTATAAACTAGCCACAATTTCCCTATAATAGTAAGCAATTCTCCTTAATGTTAAACTACATTGGATCCCTTTGAATAGTGAGAAAACTCAGAGTCCTGAGGTTACATAATAATGAATACAAAAATGTTTCCTTTGAGTACAATATTCATTCTACTACGTCCACTATTAGAGAGGAGAGGAGAGGGAGAGGAAGACTCTTAATGCAATCTGTTTCAAATCTTGGTCTTTCTCCTCCCTAGATTATGACTCTCACAATAGGTGGTTTTTTCACTTAAGCTGTTGAACGTAGTTTCACAATTCACAGGATGCTAACTGTGAATCTTTATCCTGGACATACTAGTTCACGGCCTCCCCCAAGCACACTCTCAGCAAAAGTCAGTCAGGCATCTCTCCTGCCCCTCTTCCCAAACAAGCAAGAGGCCAGCCTCACTGGGGAGACTGTAGAGCAACGTGGAGAGCAATCACCAGCAAATCCAAATGCAGCTGCTACCTGAGTTCTCTTGGCCCCATCCCCAGCTTATCTTCCTCCTGCCCACAGGCATCAGCTCTGTGGACCTCACCTGTCTGCCCCCGTGTCCCCGCACCCCTCAGGGTCTGCACAGCAGGCTCAGTACGCACACGATGAGTGAATAAAACCAACAGGACAAGCAAAAGGGTAACTTTTCATTTCTATAAACCTTCTAATAGGGAAATGAAGATATGGACAGAAATGGCACAGTAAAGGAATCTGGTCTGGGTGTTGATAAGTAGTGATATTTATACTGTCTAAACTCCATGCCAGAAAGCTATGTTTCTCAATGAAAGACAATACACTATTGCTACATGTTTTGCATATCACATAAAACATACAACACACGCATACTTCATGTTACATGTAATTTTTTGTATGAACCACAGTGTACAAGAACAGTTCACTAATTAATAAAGTAAGATAATTTGTTATTTCTGCCACTTAATTTAAGTGGTAGTTTTACTAATCTATTGGAAAATATAAAAATATAACAGCATACTATTTTTCTACTAATTTAATAAAGACCAACTTTATGAATTATAAATTATGCATGCTTAATACCTTGAATCTTATATAGTGCATAAAATATTTGCTTTTTCTCAGATTTTTCTGAACTGAATCACTGTCATTATAAACTTCTATTCTTGACCAAAAATAACAAAAATATAAAATAATACTTTTACATAAAACATAGAACTTCTTAGAAGTACTACTTGCTAGTAATCCAAGATATATGCACCCTTACACCACCAGACAAAAGAACATAATGGAGCAACTAACAGTATTTGTAATGTACTTACTCTGACTTCATTAACATTATTAGAATAATCCACAGTCTGGCAAATATAGCTATATCCTGCATTATATGATCCCATGAATAACTGGAAAAAGAAAACAATATTCGGTATAAAGTTTTAGTAGACACAATAATAAAAACACAGAATTTAACATGTATCCTTTCAAATTATTTTAAGAACAATATTTACTGAAAAAAACTCCAAATTCATTAAACACGTAAAGCACTGGTATTTCTTAAAGTTACTGTGTATCACTTCTTTTATAATTACAGTCCAAATTAAAAATCAAACATAATTGTTAGACTGAGACATCAACTCTACTTCATAATGTTAAGAGAAACTTTTATAGTCATTTTTGGATCCAAGAACTGTACTATTTAACTGGTTTTTAGTCTTGAGGAAGTACGGTACATATCTAACAAATTAAATAAAGGTATCTAAAGAAGGTTTTGTGAAGTTAAGATTGTATAAGCTAAGTTGTCAAAAGATTTTTTTAAAGAAGAGTTACTCTTAGTTTTCCTAGATCATACAGAATTTGAATAAATTTCTTGGCAAATAAATTCCTTCTACTCTTGCCATTTGAAAACTGGCTGTGTCAGTCTAGCCTCCAGGATTTTCTTTGAACTGTCATGGAGAATTTGTTGGTGTCCAGAAAAGCATGCGATGGTTAATAGCAACAGTTGTCTGAGTTGTATAACAGTAAACTCATTTTAGGTTCAACCAAATTACAATAAAATTACATAATAAGATTTAACCTGAAATTTTGGTATTTACATATACATATTTTGATCAGTCACCCATCCTGAAACTGATGAATAAGCATTTTAAATAAATAACTGCTAGCCAGGCATGGTGGCACATGCGTGTAATCTCAGCACTGGCGAGGCTGAGGCAGGAGGATCACTGAGAGTTCAAGGCCAGCCTGGGCTATACAGTGAGCTCAAGGCCAGCATGAACTACATAACAAGACCCTGTCTCAAAAAAAACTAAAAAAGAAAAAATAAGTAAATGTTACTGCTTACTGAGTATTTAATGTGTACTGAATACCATGAAAATATCATCTCACTTAACTCTGATACTAACCTTGGATGGTATTTTCCTTGTTTTAAAGATGAGAATAATAAAGCTAAGTAAAGCTCACTTTCAGAATAGCTGATAAGCGTAATTACAGAAGTCATTCTCTGATTCAAAGTTCCATTTTAAACTATCCTACACTTTCAGTTTACTGCAACCCCAAAATTACAAATGTCAAAAATTTATTTTTAGAGTAATAGTTACCTCAGGGTACAAGACTATAAAGTGATGGTTTAACACACTCTCATTTTTTAATTTCCACTAACCCTGGTGAATTACTATAAGGTGACCTTAATAAACCTACCTCTCTGAAGATAAAAAAGTTAAGCAAAACCATTCCAAAATTATAGACAATAAGCACGAGGCGCATCTGAAACGGCTCCCGGTCCTTCATCCATTTTGGACCCAGCCACACGAACAGGAGGTAAAGAGTGCTTATACTGAGAGTCGGCAATGGGGACCACATGAGAGGCCAATTCTCCACGCGTTTGTCTACCAAGGAAACAAAATTACACAAAATTCACTAAGCAGTACACAGTGCATTCTACAGAGTGAACTTTTTAAGAATTAAAATGCTTTAAATTAAAACATTTAACTTTTAATTTCCTTATTTAACCAGTATAGGTCACTGTCTCATGAGCCCCAACAAAAATACAAGATATACTGGGCCAGGAGTTTGGCTCAGGGGCTTACACGCCTGCCTGACAGGCGTGAGGTTGTGAGTTCAATCCCCAGGGCCACAAAAAAAAAAAAAAACCACGATATAAAAACCAAAGAAACAGGACTGATTTCTTTAAGTAGCTTTTCAAATTGATTTGACTACTTATGATACACATTATGTTTTACAAAGAATTTAGAAAAAAAGAAGAAAAAGTACACTTACTGTGAAAAGTTAATGAAAGACTTCATAGACCAAAAATAAATATTTTAAGGAAACATTTGTCTTCCATATTGAGGACATCAAATTCATCCATGCAGTTTGGAAGACACTCTCTGTGCCCAACTCCAAAGCAAGTAAAAACTAGACGGCAAGCAACGGGTGTGATGGTGCAAACCTGGAATCCCAGCACGCTGGAAGGCAGAGGCAGGAGGGCTGCATGTTCAAGCCTAGCCTGGGAAACTTAGTGAGACCCTGTCTCAAGATAAGGCATAGGGGGTCGGGTGCAGGGGGCCAGTGTGCTGCTCATGGAAAGGCTCTGGGTTCACTCTGCAGCACCATTAAAAATAAAAAGAAGAATTACACTGCAGATGTGTGGGGCAATGGAGGTTTTTTAAAGGAATAAGAGTACAGTTACACTTAAGGGATTAAGTTAAATTTAGTGTTCTATAACATCTAAATGGTAATTAGTCAAGACTTACATTTTACTCTTCCACTGAAAGCATGCACCACTTTACTATCCATGTATAACCTATTTGTCTTTTTCCCTAAAGCTGTAAGTCATACAACTTACACATGTGTAAATATGTATAATGTAACACATTATTTCATATAAAATGAATTCATTGTCCATTATATTCACATGCAACCCTGAAACAATTTTATAATGGTTTCTTGCCACAAGTAAAACATTTCCAAAACAAGCATAATAAAATATGGGATTGACAAAACAAGCATAATAAAATATGGGATTAACAAAAATTCATCTTTTATGTACATAAAAAATTAGTATCGACTTTTATTTTTCTAAAAGCTAAACAGTATTTACCCCGTGAATCTAGTATCTATTTTACTCTTAGCAATGTAAAACATTTTATATTCTATTTTGAGAAAAATTATGTGTTTCTAAAAATAAAGGAAAACATGTCTTTAGCCTATACTGAGAATCCAGAATAAATGAACTTAACATAAATTACAGTAACACCTTATTTAAACTATCTTGTTCACAAAAATTACATATGTAAATGGTTGTGGATTAGATAACTAAAGTACTAAAATATGTTAATTAAAATAAATTTATCTGTTTCTATATACTATCAATAGAAAATAAGATACAACACATAAAATGCAATGTTTAATCAAATTACCTCCAAATTCAGGAAGTGACATAATTACTATGGTTTTGATGAAATCAGAGTTGTTAAAAAGATGAGATAGTGACTTGAAAGAAAAACAAGTACCAGAAAAACAAAACAAAAACCTGATTTATAAAGGTCTGCTGTTCGTGGAGATTATGGTTGTAACTCTCAAATCAAGCATATTTCAGAGTTAAAAATAAAAGAAAATATTTGAAAGAGAAGAAATAGTAAACCTCTCAGAAGCAGGAGGTATCTTAAAAGATGGTAATGTTGACTTTTATTCAAGCCACTACTGTTTTATCAGTTATCACTTCTTAAATAACATTTTGTCCTCTTACAAGTACGTTAAGTGTCTTTCTACCACCCTGCCTTTCCATGCCTGAGGTCCCCCACAAACACAGGTCCTTACTACTTAGGTCCTAGTTGTTGCAGCCAAATTTCTAAAGTCAGATGCCCTGTTCTAGGTCACACAGGAGCTGCTGTGACATCTTTTTCTCCAGTAATGCAGCTGCAAAAACACTTTTTTTGCATACAAAAAGCAAAAGTATATGTTATTGGGGATAAAATTATTCCAGAGGACAGAAGATAAATTCATCTGCAAGGAGATCTTAATCTCCCATGTACAGGAGACTTACTGAATTCCAGGAAAGTTCTGAACAACAAGTAGGAAAAAATTAGAGAAGTTCAAAAATTTGCCAGAAATTACAAGTAAATAAAAATGTTGATTCTTCTTGATGTACAGTGGGAACTGTATCAGTCTCTCGTTCAGCAAAAAAATTTAGCGGACTATCAAAGAGACAGAGAAAGAGATAATAGGGAGAAACTAAAAATCTTACATGAAACACTAAGAGACTCCAACAGAAGGGTTAAAAGGAAGAGGGCAATGGATGGGAGCAGCAGAGGTATGGGAGAAAGGTGCCGGACTCCTCCTCCCAGGGAGCAGAGCAGCCGGGCGCTAGGGCTGGCCCTGCGCTGTGCGCGGCGGAGGGCACGCTCTCGCTTCACCTCTAAACACTAACGGGAGAAGGTGAACTAGATTAGTGCTTCTTCAGCTTTCATGGAAAGAATAACCTGGAAGGCAAACTGAAAATGCAAGTTCAGATACAACTGGGCTAGGACGCCGCCAGTTTCTGGGGAGAGTCTGCGTTACATGGGCCACTCCCACTATTGCTAGGCCAAATCCATGGACCACCCTCTCAGGAGACAAGTAACCAGATGATTCCCTTACATTTCTTTTAAACTCCCAGAAAGTATTAGTTTTTAAAATAACAGGAAGAAGAACAGATTGAAGGTTTGGAAAACTGGACCAATGATATTTGCCCTGGCCCGGCAACCCACATACGCTTCTGCCCCACTCTGCCACCCTGTGACCTTCCTGCACTCTGCTGCCTCCCAGGGCAGCGGCTGAGCCACGTTTTCTTGTATTTCAAGGCTTATCAAGGTCCTACACATTTATAGGATGGCTAAATTAAGAAGAGACAGTCTTCATGTTAGCCCTTCATTCTCTGTCCTTTCTGTGAAATTCAACAACACATATGTGTGTCAGTACTGAAGGCTTCTGAAGTGTCCAGCAGTCCTTCCCTCAGCTCCCCATGGACCCTCCTCTGTGTCAGCACAACTTTAACCTAAACTCAGCAGCACTTCATCCCAGCACTCAGGATGTGTGTGCTCTGTGAGGCTATCTGTATGTCTTTATGTCACTGAGCACTCCTGAGGAGAAAAGCAACACCCTTGCTTCTCTGCTAACAATACAAGTCATGCTTTCATTCTGCAACAACTTAACCCCTATTTTCAGCCTTATGAAAGGCCACAAGTCCCATCGTACCTTTCCCATATTAGTCTTTCAGTTCATACAGGTCAGAAAGTGCTCCAGACCCCACCTCCATTATTATGGAAGTAGAAGCAATTGTTAGTACCTGACCCATAGAAGAACAGCTCCCACCCAAATACTTGCATGAGGTTTCCCAACGTCTTTACAATATTATTATATAAACTGTGCTCTTCTGCATTTATTTGCAACATTTTCTTGAGCGCTTCTGATGAGATTCAAATATTTTACATTTTGTTATATGTTCCATTTCCCAATACAGAACTGAGTGTGTCACAATTCTACAGTGTCCAGCAAGCCTGGTCCAGGGTCCTGAATGCCCTGGAAAATGCCACCACATGTGCTAGGAGTAGGGATGTCTAGCTTGGAAAAGACAAGGAGGATTCATCAAATACCAAGAGAACTTGTAAGAGATCTGATTCATTCTCTATCTTCAAAGGACAGAATAGAACATATGAGAAGTTACAGGGAAGTGAACTTCACCTAATATCAGAAAACTTATAACTAGTGGGTGTTCTCCTTCAGGGTGGAGAAGGAAATGTTTCTTTTAGTAATACGTTCCCTATCCTAGTTTTAAATTAAGGCAAATCTAAAGCCGAACAGTACATAGTGCATCTGGAGTAAACAACTTTATTTTAATTATGAAAATTAAGACATTCCTCATAGCTAACCTTTTCACATCAGTAAGTTAATGCTCAGAAAAGTTTCCACTGAGCATACGCTGACTGTTTCATAAAGTTCACAGTAAAAAAGTTGAACTGATACATTTACAAATATTAACTGGGTACATTTTAATATAGATAGAATTTTATCTGTATTAAAAGCCACATAATAAGTTGCACAACTGTGTTTGTCGAAGTGTGCAGTCTGTTCACTATGTCAATCATCTATGTAAACACTGTATCTTTTACAACACACCTGTAGATGGCCCATCCTTGAACGCTCTCCACCAGCACAACTTTACTCCTAACCCAATTTGCATCTTATGCTCACACAATACCGATGTCAGATCACTCTACCTCTTCAGAGATAAATGGTAGAGCAGGTTACTTGGTCCCTGGCCTCTCATTACAGTATCTACCAGAGAAAGCAAGAATACAAAATGGGAGGAGCATCTTTTGGACAGTGGTAGGACAGGAAAGAGGACAAGTCATGCTTTAAGAGCAGACACTAGAACTTTTTCTTGAAGAAAAGAAAACTGCCAAGCAGACAAGAAGGGCCTTTTTTGCAGAGGGCAGAATTAGAGAAATTTACAAAAACTTCCTTAGCAAGAACAACTTGAGATACTCAAATGAGAATATCTGAATATTCAAAGAGAACTGCATAAATGAACAGCCCAGAAACAAGAAATCGAAATGCTGATTTTGGAAACTAAGCAGAGCCCTGGTAGAGGATACACACAAAGGAAGAGGGCAGGAAATAACTGGGGATTCTTTAGGGTGTCTTATACCCCACAACAAGGACAGAGAAGCAAGGATCCGTCCTGGAGGAAAGGGGGAGATATCTGATCGGTTTGGCTTTTAAAAGATCAACAGTGGAAGCTGTGAGAAATGGGCTGAAGGAGAAAGGAATATGTCAAATGAAAACTAGACTGTGGTTCTCAAACGCCTGTCTGTTGCTAGGCTACCCACAAAGAATCACATGCTTGTTAAAATATAGATTCCTAGGCCCCAGCCCAGACCTACAGAATCAGTACCTCTGCTGGTGAGGCTCACCATATGATCTCAGAGATCCCCTGAAGATTCTGACATGCAGCCAGACTCGGAGACCTTTGTAATTCAAGAGATGGCAGAACCTGGACTGAGAGGTTCTACCTCTGCACTGCACTGATGCTGCACAAGACAGGGAGATACACGGATAGCAAGGGTAAAATCTACAGGAGTGGGGATGATTGTGAATGTAAGAGGGCAAAGTAAAAATTCAGGATTACTCCCAAATTTCTGGCCCAGCTTGTAGCGCAGAAGGTAATGGTCCAGGAGAGAGCACAAGGCAAGAGGAGCTGATCCAGGAGGAAATGACTATGTGACCATCTCCAGCGTAAGGGCTCCCTGGTCCTGAGTGGAGGTGTCAGGGGAAGGAACTGTCAGGGCAGCGGGCACACCAAAGCCACTGACCATGCACTTCATAGCAGAGTCTGGGTCATCAGGCAAGAGCCTGTAGAGGGAGCAAATAAAATGAGAAAGGTGGGCCTGGGGAACCCTGAGGGAGAGTAGATGTTATGGTTAATACATTGTGTCAACTTGAGATGTTTAGAAGTTTAACTGAGAGACTCAGCAGGGAGCCAGGGTTCTTACTTTGTAAACATCCTCATCCAGTGCAAAGGAGGGCAAGGAGATTTTGTGAGTGCCACACCTGACCTGGGTGGAGTGGGGGGTGGGGGTGGCGTATGTACAATATAAGGGAGGAGAAGAGGCTTGTTTTCCCCCTTTTGCTCTGGCTGCTGCCTTGAAGTGTTGCCCGAGTGCCATGCCACTCTGCATTGGAGCCAGCTGATTATGGACTGAAACCTCCAAAAAACTGTTAAGATAAATATACCTTTTCTTCCTTAATTCTGGGTGTTAGGTGTTTTGTCCCATCAATGAGAGAAAAGTAACCAAGACAGTAGGCGAAAGGGCAGCCAATTCGCCCCAGCAACAGGAAGAGGACACCACACAGTTCAGGAGACGACAAGGCAGGCAACAGGGTCTACAGTTGTTACAGGTTCTGCTCTGTCTTCGCTATTCCTTTTCATGAGGAAACAGCTGTGCAATAGGGTTGATACGTGGGATTACATGAACTGAGACAGCTGCAAGTCCCCGGCACATAGGGATGCCACAAAGGCAGGCCAGTTTGGGACATGCTAGTCTTTTCCCAGTCCGAATCTGCATGACTGTGTCCTATGTCAGGAATCATGCAAGTCCCTCCCGTTCAAAGTCCTACCCCTCGTTGTCTTCCAGGCCTTTTGTTCCCTTAAGGGTTTCCTAGATTCCAAACATGGACTCTTAAACCACGCTACCAGCATTGAAAGCTGCATAATGCCCAGGAGCCACCTGGCCGCATGGATAAGAAGGGTGTCGTGAGGAGTAAGAGAACGTGTACGGTGCCTGACACAGAGCAGGAACATGATGGCATTGTCATTGGTTTTTTTTTTCGTTATTATTACTGACAAAAGTTAGACCACTAAATTCTGTTCTCGTCTAAGAGAAGAGCTAACCAAATTAAAGAAAAAATACCATTAATAATTAAACTCAGAGAGTTTATACTAAGGCCAGAATGTTTTACAATTTCTATATTGAAGAGACAAAATAGTTTATAATTTCATATTATAAAATACTTAAAATATTCAAATACTTAAAAATATTCACTAATTGAAGTTTTAAATTTTTTTAAAAAACTTTTAAAAAGATAATATAAAATAGATTTTATTTTGCTTTGTTTTTGGCTGAGACAAGGTCTCACTATGCAGACTAGGCTGGCTTTGCCCTTGCAAATCCTGCTAGGATTACAGGCATGTGCCACCGCATCTGGTTTGAAAACAAATTTAAATACAAAATAAAATACTTCTAATTCAATAGTTTAAAGTAACTAAAGTAACATCTACATATGTACAAATCACTGTATTTAGTGCAACACATTATTACTCTGTATATGAAAGCAACTTCTTTAAAAGCCTCTCATCAGCCAACTTTTTTTGGAAAGGTTGCTTTCTTTTCAAGTTTTGTAGTTCAGTATTTCCACTGGTCAAAATCCTTAAATAGTCTAATCTAGTAAAATTCTAGAAAAAATTAGTAAAATTTAAAATTTTTAGAAAACATTCAAATTCCTGGATTGAAAATAAGAAGCCAAGATTACAGCAAGAAATTATGTTAAATCTGGTGATTGCTTGCGATATCTTAAGGAACAGAGGCAGGTTGGTACGGGGCCAAGCATAAGACCTACAAACAGAATTCCCACTCTAGCTGTTGCTTTCTAGCCCTAGAACCATGAACCTGAAACTCTCTCCCACTTCATCACGTGTAAAACAGGGCTGACAGTAAAGTTATCCTGATCACTGCCTTCTGGATTCAGGCAAAATGAACGGTTACTGGTCCATACATTTAGAAGATATACAAAGATCTAGAAGATACACAAAGGGTCTAGAAGATATACAAAGTTCCTGTTAGGTCAAAATACAATAAAGTATTCTATTAAAAATACATCCCACAGTTTGGTTTTTAAATTAGTAAGTTAAGTATATTACATGGTCCATGCACCAGAAGAAAATTATCACCTGCAAGTTTCAAAAAAATGCAGAACTACAAAATCAGAAGATTACAAGGTGATTTACATATTGAAGTGTAATAGGTATTATTCTAATCTACCCAGAAATATGAGCCTACTTTGTATAACGTGTAATCAAGTCATAAAATAAAAATTTGTTTCTGGATTCTACCAAATAAGCCAGTCACTTTTTTCTCTTCTAGCAGTATCTACACCTATTCAATCTACTGTAAACAAAAAAAAAAACAGCAAATGTGACGATCACTATATACTGAGCAACTTCAATACTATATTCAAGACATCAAGAAGTATGTACGTCTTTCTTTCTTTTTTCTTTTTTTTTTTTTTTTTTTTTTTTTTTTTTTTATGGCACCAGGGATCGAACTCACAACCTTGCACCTGCCAGACAGGCGCTTAGGCCACTGAGCCAAACTCCCGGCCCTAGTTTTTTGAGGCAGGGTCACACTATGTAGAGCTCAGGTCGGCCATTCGCTCACGTTGTAGCCCAAGCTGGCCTTGAACTCATAACGCTCCTCCTACCTCAGCCTCCTGAGTGCTGGGATTAAAGGCGTGCGCCACCACGCCCGGCTCATCTTTCTTTACTAAGCTAAAACAATTGCAACTCAACCACTTTTTATTTTTTACATGTTGTAGTCTCCACTCATATACTAAGTGATACTGCTAAAAATCCATTTTCTATTACTTACTAAAGTTATCCATTAATATACTTACTAAAGTTATCCATTAATTACTAAAGTTACTAAAGTTATCCATTACTTACTAAAGTTATCCATTAATATACTATCAAGCTGTACATTAAAAATACCCAAAAGGAAAACTGTAAGCCTTTTTTAAGCAGATAGCCAATGTCTTCTATTTAATGTCATGAAGAGAGAGGCCACAGCCCTTATTTCTTCCTTCATTTTTTTAAACATGCCTGGTATATCAGAGCCCTTTGTCTTTTTGTTAAGAGAATTTGTATGAAAAATGTAGACAACATGCTGTCAGAAGACAATGAAATTTCTTGGAAAGGTTAAGACAAGAGATCCCAAATTCAAGGCCAATCAGAGTAACTTAGCAAGACCCTATCCCAAAATTTTAAAAAATTATAATTAAAAAGGGGTGGGAATGTAGCTCAACACTGCCTAGGTTCAGTTCCTAATACTGAAAAAAAAGAGTCTGAAAAAAAAATCTCTATGATAGGGAATAAACTAATTATCACCTTAAGGCCTCTTCTCAATTTCTTTCTGAAGTTTGATGCCCAATTTATTTTTGATAGGCCAAGTAAGTGCTTTGTATCAATGAGTTTAAAAGGCAGAACAAACAGGGAAGGTTCTTCAAACACTGGATCAAATGGGACAGGCAATGATGACCTAAGATATAGTCTAGAAATATGTACCAGTCTGAAGGGGCAGGGAAAGGACAGTGTGGGCAGTTTCCTGTTGAGCAAAGCAGCCTCTTAATCTAACCAGGTACACTCAGGAAAGAGAAGAAGAGTATCTGGCTGAATGTTAAAAGGAAGAGAGAAGGGAAAGCTTCGCCAGCAAGGCAGGGGAGGCAAGTGTCTTGCAGATGAGGAAGCAGATAGCCTGAGAGTTCAGCATAGGTTCAGACGAGGGCGAAGATGCTTTCTAACTCAGCTGACTAACAGTCACCCATGAGAGCAAACGCGTGACAAAAAGAGGGAAAAAGCGGAGGGAAAAAGAATTTTGCTTCCAAATCTGCTTGAACAGAAATCATAATAAAGGTTAAAAATAGGAGAAAAATGATAAAATTTTCCACAGAAAGCAGGAAATAAAGATGAATTTGAAAGCTGAAAAAAGAAAAGGCAGCAGCAAGGATAAGGGGAGTGAAGCCATGTGTGACTCAAACTGATAGATGCTTACTGAGTTTTTTTTTTTTTTTTTTTTTTGCGGCACCGGGGATTGAACTCACAACCTCGCGCCTGCCAGGGCAGGCGCTTAAGGCACTGAGCCAAACTCCCAGCCCTGCTTACTGAGTTTTAACTTGGGAAAGTTAACTATTAGATGGGTCAGAGCTACAGAAAGTTGGTTTTCTCATCTGGAATGGGGATAACAATGGTCCTAGCATAGAAGAATACAAGGATTAAACATGATAATAAATATAAAGCACTGAATACAGTACCTTCGAGTTTCTATGAAGACTGAACACTGACTTAAGTGTATTTCTTCATCTGTACATGGTTAAATATCTAATGTAAAGGAATGCTATGAAGATCAAATGTCAGGTGTATAAAACGGAATACTATAGAAGTGTAAGCCATAACAGGCCTATAGCAGAACTCTATAGATGGCAGCAAGCATCATACACAGATGACATGAATTAATGACAAAACTGGCATACTCGTGACAGCCAGTTCACAAGGGAAAGGAGAGCACGCTTGCCAGAGAAACACACACTGAGGAGGCGATTTTAAAAAGAATGATGGTTCACATCTTGGAAGCATCATGGATCAAAATAAGATAAGTAGTTCCTTTCTTTCCCTGTTTCACACTTTCCTGGGGTTCTCCGAAAAAAGTAGTCATAAAACTTCTTCCTTGTATTAATCTGAAAGCTCCAAGTCCAACCATCCATTTAGTACTGCCAATAATCTCAAAGCTTCAAGAAAACTGAAACAGTATTAGGCATGGTAGCTGATGCAGAAGGGTCTCAAGTTCAAGACCCCCCAGGTAACTTAGCAACTTAATCTGATCTCAGGAAAACCAAAACACCACCACCAACAACAACAACAAAAGGCAGGGTGGTGCAGAGGGCTGGGGCTGTAGTGCTGTGTGAAGGCTCTGTGTTCATCCAAGGTACTGCTGGGGTACAGTGGGGGTCTGAACTGGTGATTTCCTTTAGTAAAAGACTTCTGATACTGTGTATGTGTCTGTGTGTTGGTGTGTCTGTGTGAATTAATGAAAACTTTGGCTAAAATCTTTTGTTGACCTTAATGATTCTGTAAACTCAATATCCACTGGATAAAATACTGCCAGTCCTGAACTTATTATCCTCTATGACAGTTTTTAATTCTTCTACTATGTAATTTGGCAAACACTTTAATAATTCACTTTGAATACATTTTTATGGTCCTATCCATCATACAGAAGTCAATTTCACCTTTTCAAGTTAAATGTCACATTTTACATTTTATATATATTTACATATGTTAGTATATAAATTTTTTTTTTTTTTGGCGGCACCGGGGATTGAACTCACAACCTCGCACCTGCCTGACAGGTGCGTAAGCCGCTGAGCCAAACTCCCAGCCCTGATTTTTTGAGGCAGGGTCGCACTGTGTAGCTCAGACCGGCCTTGCACTCGCGTTGTAGCCCAAGCCGGCCTCGAACTCACAACGCTCCTCCTACCTCAGCCTCCCGAGTGCTGGGATTAAAGGCGTGCGCCACCACGCCCGGCTTAGTATATAAATTTATATAAGTTAATATTGCTTTATAACTTAATATCCTATCAGCCCTTAAGAGTACTTTTGAGCATTTTAGATGTCTTTCTTTACATTATCTCTGTTGGTATCAAGACTTTGTTCATATTCAGTATTCTAAGTAGTAATACTATGTAGGTAAGACAGCAACATAAAAAAAAAAAAGGTCAAGTCAGAGAGATGCATGTATCAGACTTGACTATTTCTTGCTTGTTTGCCTAGTGTGATGGGAAGACAAGTGCACTGGGCTAGATACAAAATGACCTGCATACACCCATTTTTACTATGGTGACCACATACAAGTTATTTAACTTTTATAAAACTTGGAGATTTCTAACCATTTGGAAATAACAATGTTTATGGCCTATTTCCCAGGATGGTTATAAAACTATAAAGCAAAATTCAAAGCCAGAGTTTTCTTTCTTGTTATTTGCTTTTTACCCAGGATACTTTTTCTGTTTTTCTTTTTTTTTTTTAATTATGCATCACCTGTGAACAGGAGGATACTTTTGTAAGTAAATGCCTCTGTAATTCTCTTTATAGAGTCATTTTACCTTAAGATAAAAAAAAAATAAAAGAATCAACTCTTTTACCATTGAACACTAAAGAAAGATCCTTCCTTAAGGTGCTATTGTTAATTGTATAATATATGAATTTTTAAAATTGTAGTACATAACATAAAATTTACCATTTGCATCATCTTTAAGTGTACAGTCCAGTAGTACAAGTAGATTCACAACGCTGTGTTACCAATTTCCACAACAATGTTATCACTCCAAAGTGAAATTTCATTCCTCTTAAACAATAATGTGCAGTTTAGTTCTTTCTCTCTTCAGCTGCTGGAAACTGTTATTCTACTTTCTGTTTCTATGACTTTAGACAGTCCACAGAAGAGGAATCACACCTGTCTTTTTGTGTTCTGCCTATCTCACTTAGCATAATGTCCTCAAGGTTCACCTATTGGTCTTCCTTTTTATTGTGAATAATATTCTGTATGTATATCCCACATCTTGTTGTCCATTGAATCATTAATGGGCATGTCAACTGTTTCTACCTCTTGGTTATTGTGAAATGCTGCTATAAACATGAGTGTACAAATATACATAAAATTATTTAAAAATATGTATCTAAAAAATCTAATATACAAAAAAGGAAAACAAAAAAAGCTTACTCTTCTGAATGCTCCAGTTCAAAATCGCAAATGCTTTTACGTGATTACACCTGAGTAACTGGTTCCAAGTGAATTAACGTACCCCATCATGCAAATCCCAAGATTCACAGGTTAATTAAAATATGATTATAAGTAAGACACTATACTAAGAATGACAATATTCCACGAAAAAAATGACAAAAGATTTGAAAAATTAATGCACTGATTAGAAAGAATTATGAAAAACATTTGATTTGTTTCTCCTTACTGTTAGGATCCATATACTTCTAGCAATTTTAAAAATTAAAGCTATGCTTGTCAGAAATGATCAAACATAAAATGCCTGTAATTAAAAACCTTCTATAATGATATATGACAAAATATTACATTTTTCTACAGAAAAAATCTAAAGCAAGTAAGATTGTGCTTAGATTAGTAGCTCTTTTAGGAAATCAGAGAATTCACTGAGGTGGCCTTGGACTGTACTTTCTTATGGTACCTGTAGAAATAAGAGACCCAATGAAACACTAACAACTTGCCCAAGATCACATCCTAAGCCACCCTCAAAAGCTGCACATCACATAATAAATGTAATATGTAACTGAGACAACTTTGTACTTTTTGTTAGTGCTCCTGTTTTTGATAAAATAGTTAACGCTTGACTATTCAAGGAATACTGAAAGAATTAAACAGGTACAGTGGTGTAAAAACCAACAAAGGGCCATTGCGAAGCAAGTTCTCAATGACATGGGCCATCTGTTTCTTTATTCCTCTACCTCTTTCAGTGGAATACATAAGATAAAGCAAAAAACAAAGACTAAATACAGTACAAATCTGCTATTTTCACCATTTGATAAATGATGATAACAATTTTTTTGCAAAATATTTAAACCACTGTACAGAAGGAGGTTTCTTAATTAAAGAGCAAAGTATGTTTACTTGAGATTACTTCACCTATTCAAAGAAAGTGACATCTGTGTCCAGAACTTTGGAGTCAAGGAAGGTCTTAGTGATTGCCTAATTCCACCTTATTAATTTACAAGAAAAGGAAATTAAATTGTCCAAAGTCTCACAGTTAATTAGCAGGAGCCCCAGAACTAAACCCTCAGTCCCCTACTCCCACTGCAGAATTCTCTGTGTTCGCTAGTTCCGCATACATCACTGACAAATCTACACAGACAGTGAAGAGAAGAATAAGTACATGATTTTATACTGCTCCTTTGCACTACTAAATGATTTAACAGTTTGACTCATTCTTAGTCAGGGTCAACTGAATTTATGACAAACTAATAATAAAAATCAGTTTTAAAACTTTCTATAATTTAATATGAACTAAAATTTTATTAATGCTTATTAACCATAAAAATCACTCCAAAATTATGCTACACTAAGGTGGTCATCTCAAATAGCAAATCAAATACATGTGATGCTCCCTACTGTTTGCTGGAGAGCAAAATATAAAGAAGTGTAGATAACCATGAAAATTTAAACAGTTTAGGACTACAGTCACAGAGGGAATAGCACAAAGAAACAAGTAATTGCTAAAGGCAGTGAGTTCATATGAGGGAGCCAACTGTTCCAATTGTAAAGTATACGAGTTTTCTAGAGAGGTGAACATGGGAAAGATTGGTAAAGTCAAAGGGAATAGTGTAATGAGAATTATCAAGTAGACAAGACACATTTTACCCACAGGCCTATGAGCAATCCGACATGGCTAGATTGGCAGGCTTCTTCCTCCACTTCTCTAAAAGTCCAAGCCCAAACGATTTTTTAAAAATATTCCCTACTACAAATATATTCTTATTTTAAGAGAGGATAAAACATTAATACCTTGATTTGTATAGGCAAAATATCCTAATAATGAGAAGGAACAAAGAGGGTCTGAAGTGAGAAAAGACAGACTCTGTTATACAATGCTTCTCTGTGGGCTAATATATAACCTAATTCAAAGAAAGTGGCTCAGTAAATGGAAAATAATACTTATGTTAATGACGTTAAGTTATTCATAGATGATATCACCATATGACTTGAGAAAAACAGATTTAATTTAAAAGGATGATGAAGCATATTTGTGGCTCACAAGTCACAAAAGTGTTGTCTGAAATGGGTACAATTCTTAAAACTGTCTCCCTAAGCCAGAGAATCTAACTACAGACGCCTGGGAATCTGCATCTGTTTACTCTCCTGGAATTTCTCCTGCAAGACGAGGTTCCTGCACAATGGTGCTGCTGAGGAGTGGACATGCGCATCAGCCATGGAAGTTCGCCAGTCTGCTGCCTCAAATCAAACTGTGGTGAAGGATAAAAGTCCAAACCCAACCAAAAAGACCTCAAATAGTCTTGTCCTCCCAGAGGTTTCAGGGATGTTAGGAAATAAGACCTCACTCAAAACAACGACGAAAAGAGATCCCATGTTAGAAGCTGGTAACCTATAAATTTATTTTTAATCAGTTGCCCAAAAACTTAAAAAACAAACAACACCTATTTTAGGCAATGAGAAACTATACATTAAATGTGACATATCATAAAACTAATATAAACATGCAGTACAGTGTTTAAAAACACATGCTCCTCGAGGGCCTCACAAGCCTTTAGATAAACCTGCTTTTACTCCCAGTCATTAGAGCTGATTTAAACATCTGCTCCCACATCTCACCTGAGTGACTCACTCGCTCTACTCACATTCCCAGTTCCCCTGGTTTCAGTGAGTGTCCCTTTTTGTCCCTGACACCCCAGTCTACCTATCCAAACATTTGGAGAGTTCCCCTCCACTTACTCAAGGGCAGGGAGAACAGCTACAATCGTCTAAAAAGACAGCTGTGTATGCCTTTCACAGCTTAAGTCTGAGGTGCACGTGGAGATGTGGAGGTAAGAAGAGGAAAGGAGGAGTTTCAAACCTCCCTCAGACCCAGCAAGGCCTCACTCTGATGGATCTCAGGGCCTTCCAACCATGATACAGAGGAAAAGGGAAGGGCAGTGACCCCTCCCTAGGCTTCAGAAACTGTGATCAAGTGTCTTGCTTCTCTCTTCGTAGCCCAGATCTCTGCTTTCCAATAGTAAATGAATGCAGAAAGAGTGAAAGGTAATGTAGGCCTGACTTCCAAATTCCATCGCTTCTACAGGTGTCTTCTCTCCTCTACCACTCATCCCTTCTCACTTCTGCTGGGCTGGCTTTTCATGTTCTAACTTCAACTATCACACAGACAAAAAAACTTTAGCCAAATGTGGGGTACTGTATCTTTGAACACAGGGGTAATGCCAGCCACCACCAACCAACACACATGTGTACCCAGACTTCATGAACAACGCCTATTTAAAATCATGTAGTTAAAAAAGAAATGGTAGCTCAGGGAATACTGGGCTTTTACTGCGGGTATCCCATTAATTCTACGATGTTTCTATGCTCAATGTTGGGTACATAGAAAGATATTACTAAAAGGACAGTAAATGAATGTAATGGATAATATAGATGCAATGGATAATTTTATATTTATGGCCTGGGGAATATTTAGACTTACCAGTTTTTAAATATTACATACAACTTTCCTTAATTGGACATGCCTTTGAACCTAAAATCCCCATCTCAATCATTTTAATGTGTTCATAAAGTGAAAGAAGAAAATAAGTGACATCTGAGTACCTGCTTCAATACCACCAAATCAATGGTGCTTTCACCCATCAATGTATGCTTCCTTCTAATATAAACCAACATTTACTTCCTTACCCCACAAATCTAAACATAGAATACAGGAAAGTGGAAAATGACTTTTATTGTTTTTCTCAAAATATAGCCCTTTCAAAGTTTCAATTCTAATGTGTCAGTGTGTTAATGACTTAAAGTAACATTTTCAGTGTTAACACTCTAAAGACCACATTCTGTATTTGCCAGAGATGTGCCTTTGAAAAGTCCAGTTTCCAAACATTTCTTTGGATGTATTTTATTAAGTAGTGACACTAGATGTAACAGCTCAAATGCTATTTTTCAGAAAATGTTTTCCCTAGAGCAAAAATCTCTTGAACCATCAAACACACTCTATAAATCTTAAACTATTCTTGTTATAACAGTCCAAAGCAGATGTATTTTATTTGCATTTTGCTAGAAAAGTCAATGGAAAGACCTACTTTGTGAACTAATAAAAGGGTAAGAAAGAAACACCTTGTGACAGTTCAGGTAATGAAAGCACGCAAGTACTGGAGGCCTTTCTTGCACCTCCTGAATAATTTGCATCCTTTCACCACACTCATACCTATTGCTCAAGACCATCTATCCCTTCCACCCATTTGTATTTCCCTTTCCAAATATCTGATTCACTGACTTTTCTTCAACCCCATCTAATAATAAGCCCATTTTTCTACTCTGAAGCCCCCGTATCCAGATTTTCATAAAATTATGCCAAGATGCCCCTGGAATCTTAAGAGTGCGATCAAGTGGAACAGAAGCAACATGCAAGCACTGAAAGGAAGAGAGCGTAAGAAACGTGCCCCCATGGACTAAAGGTACGTTTTGCCCAAACCTGCAGCAAGACAGAAGAGACCACAGGCACTCAGCTTCTCATGTGAGTAAGAAATGCAGTACCTCTGCCTAAGATTTCAGAAGGTCAGGAAGCAGTCTCAGGTTTCCTAAGTGGACAGGCATCTGCATGGAGGAGTAGCTTTCCTCCCAGCTGCTGGTGAGAGGTCATGCCTCATGGCTACTCTCAGTTCTCAGTCTACATCCACAATATCATCGGATTTGTTCTTCAAAACCTACTTGCAATCTTTCACTTGAGGTAACTGCACCAAGCTTCTCTAATTCATTCATGGTCCTTTTTTTTTTTTTATACAAATGTCATTAGAAAGGAATTAATCACCACAGAAAGGAGTGTTCCAGGGCTGGGGATGTAGCTCAGTGGTAGAGCACTTGCCTGGCCTGTGCGAGGCCCTGGGTTCGAGCCTCAGTACTGACCCATCCATCCCACTCTCTCCAAGTAAAAGAATTTAAAAGTATCAAAAAGTAAATAAAAGTGTATTCTATCTCGATTTTTCTTTGACTCGGGAGGAGAGAAAGCTCCAGGAGATGAAGGGAACAACAGACAAGTCTGAGAACTCCTAGGTGTGGCCCGGACTACCAGGCTACGTCTAACTCCAAGTATGCGAAGCACAATTACCTGCCCAAGAGCTTCTCTGATACTTAGCTCTGCAAAATTGTGTAATGAGAGACTCTGATGCAACACTCAAAGAAGCAAAATCACAGAGATGAAAGGATACATCCTCCCCACGGCAGGTGCAATGTAACATAAATGCAATAGCACAGTGAAGAAACATTCCATTAGACAACACCTTTTCACCATCTTCCGATAATACTTGCCAGTGCCAAATTTGAGATCTCCTGAAAATTAACACTTTCCTAAGGAACTTAATGTAAGATTGATGTCAAAAAACCATTTTACCTGACACAAAAATAACTCCAAGGGTTTTCTGTCCACAACATGCACCCTATGTATTATACTGTCTTCATGCAATAATCACTCTGTTACTCTAACGCCAACAAACACAAAAATAACAGAAAAGTGTTTTCATTTCCAGGGATGAGAGCAGAATCATAATCTTAAATGTTAACCTCTTCCACTACTGGAATGTAGAGTCGTACTGAAAAATGACTAGAAAATTTTACACAGGATCATTTCTAAAATCCTTTACACTGAACGTTTCTGACTACAAAAACTTTTTGAAACGTTCGCAGCAAAGTCAATGAAGACACGGTAAAACGCAAAAAAAAAAATGTATAACATCACCACTGCTTCCGCTAGAAATTCTATATACATCAAGCAAATGACAGTCCTGCGCAATAAACCGAATAAAGGAAAAGTTCGCCGGTTTAAGAAAACCGTATCTACGTAGGCTTCCTGGACAACCTCTAGGTGCTGCTATGGAGACCCTCTTTCCAAGGCTTCCAATGCCTTCCCGTGTCCTAACCTCCCCCTGCCGCGGCTGCACCGCAGTGCGCAAAGCCGTGACAATCACCTCCAACAGATCCGGGCTGGAACAGCCTCGGAAACTAACGTTCTTCAAGAGCCAGATGATGCTACTTCACCTTCCAGCCCACGTCACTTCAGGGATGGAGGAGCTAGGGAAGAGAAAACAGAAGCCGGGTTTCGTCAAAGCCACCAGTCAGCGGCAGAAGGGCAGCTCCACGGGGACTGCCTCCCCGCGCCGACCTCACCGCACGCCGAGGCCGATCCGCGCGGGGGGCGCTGGCGCGGGGGGCGGCGGCCCACGCAAGGCCCCGACCGCCCAGGCCCGGTCCGGCGCGTCGAGACCCCCGCAGGCAGGCGGGCGGCCGGCATCGGGTCCCCGCCGCCGAGGCGGATCCCCCGGGATACAGGCCGGGACGGGGCGCAGCATCCTCACCTGCGATGGTCCAGGTCCAGCGGTAGAACTCCACCGTGTCGTTGAGCGCCGTGGACACCGCGCTCAGGACACCGTCCGGTCCCGCGTCCAGGAGCCCCATCGCGGCGGAGAGCGGAGGGCGGTGCGGACCCGGGAGAGGCTGAGCTCGGCGACGGCGCGGGGACCTGCAGATGCCGCGACCAGCGGCGTCCTCTCCGCCTCCCGCGGGGAGATGCGGCGGCGGCGGCGGCGGCGGGGAAACCGCGGGCCGAGCGGGCAGAGGCGGCGGGGCCGCGGGACCGAGCAGCAGCGGCCGCAACGCCAGGAGCAGCAGGTTCCACCCGAGCGCTCGCGCCCAACCCTCTGCCGCTGCGCGTCGCCCGGCCCGGATCTCCCCGTGGGTCACGTGCCGCGCGGGGGCGCAGGGGCGGGGCCAGGGCGCGCGCAGGCGCATTCCGGCCGCCCCCCCCCCGCGGGGTCTCCCCATCCTCCGGCTGGCCCTGCGGGGGCGTGCGCAGCCGCTGCGCGGTGACCCTGGGAGACGGTGCGGGAGGGGCCGGCGCAGCGTGGCCTGTGGGCGGGCAGGTGTGCGCTCACCTGTCACTCGCCTGGAGGTCCTTGCTGTGTTGCTCCCTTCAGCTTCTTTGGCGCGGGCGTCGTGAAGGAGATGCACGCGTTTCCCCCTCGCCGGGTGCGCAGGACCCGGCCTCCTGCGCACTGCGGAGCTGGAGACCGGTTTTGAGGTCCGCCCGTGGGCACCTTCACACGCCAGGGAGCGGATACTCGAGTGCGTTCAGCCCACTCCTCATAGCCATTGCGTGACCAGTGCGGTATAATTGTGCCTTTAGTAGTTCAGGGAGCAAGGAATTGAGGGCGTTACAGAAGTCTGCCTGGGCCTGCAGGGCTGAGGCGACTCTGAAAGGATAATCGCACGGCAGACGAGGGAGAGCTAGCCCAGGGAGAAAAAGTGATTGTCTTTTCATTTAAAAACAAAAAAAATGGGGGGTGGGGGTTCGGATCAGTGAGTAGGAGGCAATAAGAGAGAACACCCCTGAAAAGTAACAAAAATACCCTACATGCGACTCATAACTTGACAGTTTCTGGCATAAAGCAAGACTTTTGGCAAGAGTCCAATAGTCCTTTTATCTATTTGTCATTTAAATGTGCCACCTACCTTCTGTTTATCCCTTTCTCCACTTGTCTGTTCAGCATGCTTCATTTTGAAGACCGACGTGTTGAGCGTTTGCTTTTATTTCCTGTCGCTGTTAAAGTTAGGTAAGTGCTACTTTCTGTCCTGTATCGTTGACTTACTTTGCAATTGACTTGGTTATATAGTCTTTATATTTAATATTGGTAACATACTAGAGAATAGGAATTATTTTGGATGCTTGAGGGTGTTCTTACACAGTCCTACAAGTAATAATTAAAAATATTTGTGATGACAGAATTATAACTCCCTTTCAGAGCGTGGTAAGGGAGCGTGGAATGGATTTATGTATTAAGAGTTTCGGGGCACAAAGTAATTAAAAGTAACTGATTTATTGTATGACTCAAACAGCCATGGTCGTCTTTAAATATTGTATTCAAAGTGCAATTTGCTAGAACAATTAAAAGAGCAATTTGCTAGAATGATTAAAGTTTGGATTAAATTTGTGTGTTCCCAAATAACGTTTTCTAAATTAAAATATTTTGCCAAGTCTAAACCCCAGTTACGTGTATCAGACTTATCTAGTAGCTATAAAAACATCTAATCCAGTTTCTCTATATTGAAAGTAAATAAAGATCAACTCATTTAGCTTATCTAACAAAATGCAGATTAATTTGCACTTCACTTCCAAAATTAACTGCCAAGAACTTCTATATTGTGGGATACTGAATGTATTTTAGCGAAAACACTACCACCCACACACAAAACCTCATCTTTACTTGTTTAATACAATGCAAAGTTGTTCCTACACCATCAGATTATTTCCTTGGCCTCTATTCTACAGTGACAGCCAAGTTTAATTGCCTGTTCACTAGGGGGCACCAGTCACATGTAAGAAAATCAGACTAGAGCTGATAAATGTTTACGTACCTGTATCACCTTTCCCACACTGTACCGGGAAACATAATATTCTTATTTATATTTATGAGCTGTCGAGACATACACCAAGAGGCAGAACCATTGAATTTACCCACTGTGGAGCTCTGGCCCAAAGACTACACCCCAATACACAATTCACAAGAAATTTACAAATAATAAAGACTGTTAGAACCGGGGCCTGCTGCTAAGGCTTCGTAATTCATTTGTTGAACATTTAATCCCCAATACAGCAGGAGTGGGAAGTTGGGCTTAATGGGAGGTGTTTAGGTAATGAGGGCTCCACCCTCATGAAGGAATTGATGCTAATTATAAAAGCTCTTGAAGCTGTGAGTTTGGTCTATCACATGTGCACAGCCTTTTATGCATCCACTTTCCACCACAGGATGACAGCAGGAAGTCCCTCACCTGGTGTGGCCCCTCAATCTTGGACTTCCTGGCCTTAAAAACTGAAGGAAATAAATCTCCATTCTTTAAATACCATCCAATCTTGGATATTATATTATAGCATAGAGGGAGGGAGGGAGAGAAAGAGGAAAGGAAGAAGGAAGGAAGGGAGACAGAAAAGGAAAGAGATTCATTCTCTTGTTTAGGAAAACCCTGAACTTGGATGTTTATATTGGCTTTATTTACTGTCACCCGAACTAGAAGCAATCTTGATGTCCTTCAATAAGTAAATGGATAAATGTGCCACATTATACAACAGAAGATTATTCAGCAATGAAAAGAAATGAACTGCCAAGCTATGACAAGACATGGACGGCACAAATGCATAAATGCATATTGCTACATGAAAAGAATCAGTCCAAAAAGGCTACTTGATGCTAATTATTTGACATTTCTGGACTGACAAAACTATAATAATAGTAGAAGAAGCTGAAGCAGAGAGGGGGAAGTTGAATATGTGAAATAGAGATTATTTTTAAGGGTAGAGAAACTAATCTGTGTGATATTGTGCTTGTGAAAAATTGACCCTGCATTTCTCACAACCCATAGATATACACAGCAAAGAGTAAGCCTTAACATATGCAAAATTTTTTAAAAATCACTTAGAAGATTGGGCAGTTCCCAGATGAATATGAACTGTCCCAAAAGAATCTAATTGCATTTCAAAATATAAGAACCTCAGTGGAGGGGATCAAGGTAATATTTACTGACATACATGCATTTGAAAATGAGTAGTCTGAAGGATTCAGACAAAATGAGCTGCATAAAGGCTAATTACGCTACTTGGTACGACTTTTTCCCACAGTGGAATAAGTAATAACTCTGACCCTGCTGTGTGTGTACACTAGAATCAAGCAATTAAGTAAATGCATGGCAGATGGTAGAAGCCAGGTTTCTTACTCTTGAAGTGTAAGTTAAGGATAGAGAGGAAAAGTGGAAGGCTGCAGATCATTCTGCATGGATAAAGTCCCATAAAGCTAATGAAACTGACATGTTTCTATCCACTCTGGATAAACAAAAGTTAAGCTGGCAAACTAATTCACCATTTACTAGCTTTGTGCAATATTATAAAGATAGAAGCAGGAACACTTGCACGTTGTGCTTGGCTTTATGGATGACTTTCTTACCATGACATTAAATGGACAGTGCACAGTGGATTGTAAATGCACCTCCTGCAGATTTACAAGAAATATGCTCAGTAAACATTCTAAAGTAGTAAAAGTACAAAGAAAACACTAAGCAAACATTTATAGCAATACAATGAAATCTGCAATAATTGTTTGCTGCCTTTACTCATTAGTCCAAGTTTTCTGCATTGTCGTTACTGTATTACTTTGTATTACATGTTTTTTACACTCATGACTTCAGAGTTCAGTATGCCAAGTATTGCAATCACCTTTCTTTTACTGTACATACAATGTAATAATGGAGTTTTGGTACTTAACAGTATTTGTTCTCTTTAATAAAGGAAATTTATTTGAAAGAAAAAGAGAGGAGGCCAGAGGAATAGGTATGGTAATATATACATAGTAACAAACTAACAGACAGAAAAAGAGTAACTACAATGGATAAATCTTACAAACACTTCCTCAACCAGATGATCAAGATCAGCATCAACATCAACCATGATTTAAAAAATGATGATGGGTACCTCTGCTCTATTGCACTGAAAACAACACCGCAGAAAGGCATCTGTGCTTTTCCTCCCCTAAAGTCTAATCATGTGAAAATATCAGACAAGTCTGACAGACATTCTACAAATCATCTAAGTAGAGTTCCTCAAAACTTTCAAGGAAGCTGGGTATGGTGCACAGCTCTGGAGACTAAGGAAGAAGCATCAAGAGTTCAAATATACCACACTAACATAAGATGTTATTAACAGGGGAAACTCAATTTGGAGTGTAATTTTGAGGCTGTTCATGGCTTACTAAAAAAAAAAAATCACCAATGTGTGTGTCATAAATAACTATTGACTCATTTGTTCATTCAACAAGTGCTCATTAGGTTTCTGTGTACAGTTAGTGTGCTGTGTATGCCAGGCATCGTCTTTGTCTTGAAGAATCTCATGGTTCAGATGCAGTGATGGCAAACCTTAGAGCTTTCAATAATAAACAGCCCCACTGAAAACCTGCCGTGGCTTCGCTACCACTGGTAGAGTGAAAGGTAAATGTGACAATACCTACCCTTATTTCAACACAATGAAGTAAATGCAATGAGTGGCCAAGATAATGTTCTTGATTTGCCATTTGCTCAACATTCTCCACTGAGAAATCAGGGTGCTTTTGTGACAGCCCAAGAAAGAGTTGACAAGGTTGTGAGTAGTAACAGCAGATGTTGAGAAGAAGAGACAGATTTCTAAGTTCTTTGGAGACAGAACTTGGAGAACTGGAGAGAACCAGAGAACAGAAAGATTTAGCTGGCAACTCAGACATCTGTGTCCAAAATGTCACAATTGAATATTCTCCTTTATCTCACTGATAAATGCTGGTAAATGTTTAACTGGGGGTAAGAAGGACCAGTGGCTTTATGTCCAGCATTTGCAAATGTCTGTGATGTAAATTACTCTTTCCATGACTAAGCCCAGTGACATTTCATCACTGCTTGCAGGGTTGAAAGGAGATGCTCAGAGCTCACATGAACTAGTGAAAGGCTGTTCTAGCACACCGTACCACCTCCCATATCCAATTTATTATTCAGTACTACCAATGATACCTTTAATGTTTGTCATGTCCCTGCACTTTCACTACCCTGGAGCAAGCCACCATCGTCTCCTGCCTGCACTCTTAGAATGAAGCTTTCTGCTCCCAATTTTGCTTTTCACCACAGGGACAATTGGATCAGCACAATCCATAATCGACTGCTACAACTGGCTTCCCAACACTTTAAGAATACGATCTTTACCATCATCAGCCAGGTTGTGCATGTATCGGCTCTTGCCTGTTTACACTCTCTCTTCCCTGGATGTTCTTCACATACACTGAGCTTTTTTCCCTTCTGCTGGGACTTCAATTCATCACTCCCTCAGCCTTGAGTATTCTGCTCTACACTCTTCTGGTCTTAGCTCCCGTATCTCCTCAGAAAAACCTGTTAAAAGTCAACTCTTAACTACTATCTCACGATTTACAGGTGTGATCAAAATGTATAGTTAATGTTGAAATTTTTAAAATTTAAGATGATGTATTGCCATTAATCGACCTCACTCACACACACTTATACTGTCATTCTGAGTCTTCTTTTGTGGGTGTCGTTATAAAATGCGACTTAAAATATTGACTGAATGCTTCTGTTGAATGCCTTCCAGCAGAAATGGAGGTTAGAAAAACATTACAGCGTTTCCTCATCTACCCTTAATCACCAGATTTGCACTGTGCAAAGCCTGGCTCTTCCTTAAAGTCAAAATAACCATAAAAGGTAAACACTGCAATTAGATTCAAGACAGCAAGACAGCCACAACAGCACAACTGAAGACACTACAGAGGACCCCAGAACTGCTTCCAAAAGTGGTAAGAACAGTGAGATATGTGTGTTCACAGGAGGAGGGTATTTTGAGGGAGATTAATGGCAATGAGTCTTTTATGGAATAATTTTTAAAAAATATTTTTGGGGGCAGTACTAGGAATTGAACTCAGGGCCTCACGCTTGCCAGGCAGGTGCTGCGCCATGGAGCTAAATCCCCAGCAGGAATAAGATTTTAATTTAAACATACACTGTATTTTTATCACACCTCCACAGTGCTTATCATTAGTTAAAAGTACCTCATTTGGTTGATTATTTATCTTTCTCTCCACTACAATGAAATTTCTTTTTGTCTTAACCCCGCTATGTCAGCTGTCCCAAGCATACAGTCTTAGACATTGTCAGAACTGAACAAAGAATAAAAGAATAAGTAATACCTCTAGGTTTTAACTCGGATGATGAGTAGTTAGAATTATAACCAACTGAAGGAGAAGAATGAAAAAGCAAATCTGAGCAGGGCATGGCGGCACAAGCCTGGAATCCAGCACTCTGGAAGCTGAGGCAGGAAGATGACCATGAGTTCAAGGCCAGCTTGGGCTACACAGTTAGTTCAAAGCTAGCTTGAACTACATAGCGAGACCCTGTCTCAAAAAATAAAATAAGTAAATAAATAAAGCAAATCTGCAGACAACTGAAATAAGAAAATGCAAGGATTTGGATTCCTTAGGGAATATGCAGGTAAAGAGTCTGGCACACTAAATTTGAAATTATATTCCTGTATGATTTATATATTAACCTTTTGCCTCTCCATGATGCATAATATTTTAATTGAGAATTTCATGATCTTTCAAGATAGCCAAATAAAGTTTTAGCCAGGGAATAAAACAGATGAAACTGATAAGTACTATGATACTTGAGTTTTTCTAGGTCATCTAATTACATTATTGGAATTTTTTTTTATTTTTCCACTGTAAAATTTGGAAATGAATTTAGTTTTGAACTGAAAGTTTGTGTCCTTAATCATTGTGAAACCTGTCTTACTAACTACTTGGAAAAATAGTCTATTTTAGCCATCGTGGAAGCTTGTGATTATGTTCAGGATACACTGAATTTACTCAAAAAGTTTCATAGACAAAATTTCAGTGAGAAGCCTTGCTCTGTTCTACACATTTCTATTTACTTTACTATAGTCAAGAAAATTGAAAAGGAAGAAAATAGTCTGAATGTCAGATAATGTATTATAGACATCTAATTGTGATGTTTCTCACTGTTAATTCCTCAGTATATATACTACTTACGAATCTTTTATTTTTACCTCCATATGTAATTTCCACTTACTACCCCAAACTCACCGCTGCTGCTCTATTTCCTATGATGCCATCATTTTTTTAATTAATCAAGAATTATTTTACTACCTCACTGCTGCCTTGCACAACTTTTATTTTTCTTTTGAACTCATTGACTTCAGTCAATTTCATATCTGGGGCCAATAGGTATTTTTTGGAGAAAAAAAAAAGTTTTGTACATTGGAGAGTATTATACTGGTGAGAGCACTCATAGAATTAAATTGCAGTGGTTTGGCAGTGACATGATATCTAACTGACCATGAAAATTTCTCTAATTCTGAAGCCAAAGTAGAACATGAAAGAATTATTATGCCCTTATTACTCAACAAGATCATTTTACTGAAAAACTGAATCAAATCTCTAAGTAATGAACTCTGTGTGGTAGAGCTAGATAAAAACCACAAAACTGTAAAACTGATCCCTTAGTAAATTTCTTGTGATATACATTCATTTATTCCTTGCTGATATAGAATAAATGAGGGTGATTCTGTAGGAGAGTAACATAATTGGAGCATATTTTATTAGCTCCCAGCTAATAGGCAGCTTATTTTATTTATAAGATTTTTCTTTAGCATTTTATTTGCAATAGATCATAGATTTAATGTGGGGCAACCAGGAAGGTACTGTATGATAATGGAAGGCTTCTTGCAACTGGAATAGAGAGAGCCCTCTGTTCTATTTTTTTATTTTTTATTTTTTATTTTTTGTCTTTTTACGACAAGGTCTCACTATGCAATTCAGGTTTGCCTTGAACTCACAGCAGTCCTCCTGCCTCAGCCTCTTGAGTGTTGGGACTACAGGTATGCACCACTATGCCCAGCCATCCTCAGCTCTATTTTTACTTATGATCCTAAAATGTGTGGGCATGGGCAAACCACTAGCCTCAATTTCCTGATCTCATCAATGGTGATAACGCACTCCCTGTCTACTTCATGTAGTTGTGTGGGTCGAATGAGTAATGAGTATTAAAATATTCAAGATATGGAATTTTGAGCACTGACATAGTTCACTAATAATAAATTTGCTTAAATGAATAAGTTTTCTGCTGAAAATATAAAATATTTTCAAAAGCCATTATGATTGCTTTTCATTAATAATTGTAAGAAATAGCCATCTATAATGTCTAAAATTTGTTTTATATATACAGAAAGGAAATAGCCATTGATAAGTGTTTCTTCACAGGGAGAAAAGGCACCTGAGATGTAGCTAGTGCAACTGACAAGTGCTTTACATTTAAAATACACTTTTGTGTCTTTCTTAATTTCAAAAACTTAGCATGGAAAAGAAAGTAAAGCCTTTATGATTTTTATGTTTACAGCATGTTGAAATATGTTAATCATATTGAAATAAGTAAAATACATTAAAATTAATTTTAATAATTTTTGAAATATTACTTTGTAATTTTTCTGATGTGAATAAACTTTTAATGTAATAAACTAAAAGCGATTTATGTGATTTACACTATGTTTTTATCAGACCATACTTTAGCAAAATAAACCAAAATACTGACAGCTATTAGATATTCAATACTACAATTGCAAATATTCCTATTTTTATGAAAATATCTAGAGTTGGTCATTGTGGCACATGCCTGTAATACCAGTACTTAGGAGGTGAGGCAGGGGTTCGATGCCGACCTGGCCTACATCATGAGTTGAAGGTCAGCTTGGAATACAGAGTAAGACCCTGTCTTTAAAAACCAGATGAAAAGAAAAGAAGGATTTAATTAAATTTTTAGAAAACAAACCTGCATTTTATACTTATTTAGATAATTTTGATTACAATTTTACATGTGTCTTGACCAACTTTTAGTAGGTCATTTTGTACATTTTAAAAGAAAAATCACTTTTTGGGGACTATGTCTTAAGTAATTCTGATCACAATTTGACTTTAATTTTTGCCAAAGACATTCAAATTTTGTACTCTGTATAAAATTATAATTAGTTTTTGATCTTCTAGCTCATTACTGTTAATACAGCACAAATTATGTGAAAATTTTAATTAGAGTAACATAGGTGATCTTTTTACAAGGAAAAAAGAACACATTTATGGATCAAATTAATTTATAAATAACATATATAATTTCATGTTATTATTCATTCAAAACACGGTTTCACTAACAAAAATTCCTAAAGTGTACAATAATTATCAAATTTAAATGTCTTATATTTTGCCAGAAACATAAAACCTCAATTTTAAACATGCGTTTCTCTTTTGTTCTTTCAGATGTACTGTTGTTGCAGAAAGCGGAAAGAATATATTTCATTTCTCAGCTGCTAGCCTGATATTTAAATATTGAGACACATAGTAAATGGCCTCTGTTCATACTCGTGCTCTGGAACTCACAAATGTGAGGGGTTAGCCCTCTCTTATAAGAAGACCAGGAGCAACCAGAATGGTCTAAATGAAGCAGGGTATTTTTCATGCAGTTGCAACACATTTGAAGATTCTATAGTTCTGGGAATCCTTCACAACTTGACAGCATGTGTAGCCTCTCTAGGTCTGTGGGAAGCAAAATAGTCTCTAACTTACACCATTTGCATATTTGCTCCTGGCCCTGGGTGGGATAGGGATGAATCTAAGAAATAGGTGGGGAAGAGAATGAACCTGGCAATGTCATTTATGAGTCTCCTTAGTTCTGCCCTTTTTAGGGTGAATTAAATAGTCTGATTAGAAATTGCTGATCCAGATTTAAAGCAAGAGCTAGGCTTCTGCACTATGTACAGTAAAATAGCGGTCATGCCAACTTTTGGTAGAAACTAGGTCAAAGGGTGGAGTAAGTAGAAATGATGCTCCTCAAAAGGTACGTCTGGCAAGTAAACGATGATTAAAGAGTAAATCTGGAGAATCCAAAGGAACATTGTGACCTGAGTTGTTTATTAGACTGATGCATGTATTATTTTAACCGTGCATGAAAATGGACTGCTATAAATGCCATAAAATTATCAATCCAATGTGGATAAGTACAGTGAATTACATGTATCTATAGAAACCAATGACTATTTTCAGTGACAGAATCTGTAGAGCTATGAATGGTCTTTCTACCAGAAGTAAAAATGGTTTGAGGGGCACAAGTCCAGAGACCTAGTCCAAGTTTTAGATTTTCCCAGTCATATAACCCAGGACAGCCCAAATAAGTCAGCAAACTGGTTTAAGCTTTCATCTCTTACCTACAAAATGATGGAAACAAATTGTGCTACCTAGCTCATAGGAGACCATATCTCATGAACTGAGTGAGACTATTTGAGTGAAACCACTTTGGTCATTTTAAGTATAAATCACTGTGGGTTTTTTGTTTGTTTGTTTGTTTACTCTGTGATATATCCTTCAGAAAGTTTGAACTCATGGTGCTATTACTGTTTTATATCAACATTGGTTGATGTGATTATGTAGTAAGATACATTCTTTCTCAATGACTATAATTTTGAATTCTAAATCATCAAAATCAAGTATCAAAACTATTAAAGTACTATTCTAGAGAAACTTACTTTAAAAAAAAAACTTATCGATTTCACCCCCTAGTATAAGGATACTATTTCTTTTTGAATTCCTATTATTCATTTCTTATTCATGGCTTATTTTCTATAAATTATGCAATCAAAATAAATGTTACCATTTACCAATGTCTTTTTTTTTCTTCTATCCATCTCCATTCCACACTCATCTGCGGTGTTGGTGGGGAAGGAGAGCAAAGGGATTCACCCCAGAGGCAACTGTGGGTTCTGACAGGACCAGTTGGGCTGCTGCTGGGCACTCCCCAAACTCTCTTGCCCCATCAGATAAGCAGGGAGTGAGTTTCTGAGAGGCGCTCAGTCACGGCACTGGGTACCCATGGCGCAAGTGGAACCCTCATCACCCTGCGTGGTGTAAGAGACTGTGTGGGTGACACCCATCCTCCACCCTGGAGGAATGGCCTGCAGCATCTCTACACTCACTGCAGTAAATCCTCACACAGCTTTGAAAAAAAAAATAAAAACAAGATGAAAGAATTAAGTCGTCATTCCTGAATCACCAGAAGGTACTCCTTTGGTTTCATAAGGAGGAAACTCCAGGCCCCAACATATCAGAATAAAATAATATTTTTATAGCTAACTGAAGAAAATATTGCTCCCTTTGTATAGGAAGTTAATGCAACACCTCAGAGAAGATACAATTAAAACATTAATTTGCTTTCTGGGGAGCCTTGGAAGGCCACACCTTCAGCATAGGTAATTATCACCATACTTCTGATTCCAGTACCCTGAACATAGACGAGAGCAACAGAGCCCTCGGAATGTCCCAGCACTTTAGCAAAACTTTGGAATGCCTGCGGGCCTCCAAAGTCTTAGTGAAATACAGGTGCAAAGCAAACCTGCAACTGCTAGTGGATTTCCTACCAGCCTCCAAGAATGAGGCATGGAGCTGGACTTTAAGTGATTCATAGGTTATAAACAAATATGATAGCTCTTCCACTTTAGAAATTTCTGAACTGAAGTCTGCTATTTCTTTCTGTTGTTGTTCTGAGATGGGATCTTGTTGTGTGCCCAGGCTGGCTATGAACCTCTCAGCTCACGAGATCGTCTTGTCTCTAACTCCTGAGTAATTGGAACTACAGGCATGTGCACCCACCAGAGTTTGATATTTCTGTCATAGTTTTAAATATACAAATTCACAAACTGAGCAAGGGATTAGAGAGAATTAGTTATTAATTCTTGCCTTGAACAGAGGTTATTGCTGTGCTAATCTTAGAATAGTTAGGCTCACAAGGACATAACAACGATCTTCACCAATTTTCCTTTAATAGTGAAAAAAAGAATGATGGAATTATATAAATGAATTTTTATTAGAAAAAGCACCACAACACCATCATCTGAACATAGCAACTATTTTAATGATGTATATGTGCTTCCAGTCTATATCCTAGTATACGGACAAGGGATTTGAGATCTCAATTTAAGTAGTATCCTGGAGGAATTTCAACAGAGCTGTTGAAAATCCAAACTCAGTCCTGCTCTTGAGAGAGTATCCTGTAGAGTGGTTGGCTTCTGTATTTCCTTTGGTGGCCTTTAAACTGCTCTTAACTGCCACCTCACGTCTCTGGTGCTGCTGGGGCTGTGATTGTTGCCAAGGGTGTGGGGGTGACCTTGTGTGATTTGAAGGTTTGTCACTGCTGAGTTCATTGGAAGATTTTCCTGTGCATCAGGATAGCACAGTTTCAGCTCGAATCTGGGCTGAAGCTCTCTGGGTCTTTGGCTTGTTTGAACCTGTCTGGGGAATTTGTGAAATCAGCCTTTTTTTTTCCTAGGCCCTGAGGAGCCTATGGAAAAGAGCTTAAGCTTTGCCTTCTGCTTGGACTATAAGCCATGATGAATGAACTGTGAGGTCTAATGGAAGGGAGCTATCATGCCTCTTGGTGAGAACTCAGCCTAAAGATGGAGGAGGGAGACACAAGGACCCGTTCAGGAACTCGCCCTTTGTCACCAGGGAAGCAAACAGAGGACAGCCTTGTAACTGTTACTTACATCTGTTCCCAGCCCAGGCCCATAGATTCAGGTCTGGGTTCCAGGCAAAGTAAAGGCTGCAAGTAAAGAAAACAAAAACAAAAGCAAAAAATTGGAAGAGCCTTCACTGACCATGCTATAGAACACTGAGGCATATGGGCAGGCACATTGCATTGTCCAGTCCCTCAATCTGAAAATCACGAAGTGGGGAGAGGTGTGCTGGAAGAAAAATGGAGAGGAGTTCAATTTAACTTTGAGCAGGGAGAATTTTCAAGAACAGGACATTCCAGACCAAACACGGTTCAGAGTATCCCATGCCACCCCATGCACAAGTTATATTTACAGCCAGAGCAAAGAACATGATGTGCAGGAAGAACCTGATTGGCTGCAGTTGGCATTTCCTTCACAGGGACATGGTCTGTCCAGCTGGCAGCTGTGGTTGACTGGAACTCAGTTGGCAGAGACCTGGTTGGTTGGTTGGTTGGTTTGCACATCAAGCTAGGTTCCAGCTTACTAGGTATGGAGGCTGCTTTTGCCAAACTTTATCATGTAAGTATGGAGAAAATTTTAAGCCAAATTTATTTCAAATTAATAGAGCTAACTCCCAACTTGTCACAAATCACAAAGCTTTGTTCTTGTAAGCTTTTTTGGATATTCATGCAGTATGATAAATGTGGTCACTGGAGTAGCAATAGAGTTTACTAAAAAAATAACGAGATGTGTAGAGGAATGGGAAGGAAAGCATGATGTCAGCAAGGTCATGGGTCCATTAGTAAGGCTACATGTGTTCCTGGTCCCAGTGAAAAATTCCTTGGGGACTCTCACAAATGCTGAGAGGAACGTTGCAAGGGCTAAAGACCAGCAATATGCAGATAGAGAAAACAGGCCCTGAAGTCTGGGATCGTTTTAACAACCATCGGGAAACAACAGAGTCCAAGAACATCTTGCATAGCTGCCTTTTTAATAGCCTGTTGGTATTTGACATACAAGGTTCAGAGTGTTTATCTTGAAATAGCCTGGAGTCACAGGCTGAGAAGTTTCTTTAAAATTCTTACCTGATTCGGTCTCCCCCAGGAGCCTGCAGTACAGTTGGCAGCTTTTCTTTTTCTTTATATTTTTCTCCCTTGTCCAGTTCTAAAACAGAAATTTCGGGGGTCCTAGTATTCAATGGACCTAACGTGAATTTTACAAGGTCCAAGTTGAGAAGGTCTCAGGAGAAACAGTTTCTCCTCTGCCGTGAGCTCTCTTTAAATTTTTTCCCACCTTGTCTGAATTTTGAATAGCCAAGGTTCCCACCTGGGGAAATCACAGATAATATTTAACGATTTCTTGTAACGTTTTTGTCAATTTGCAGCTGCTGATTCAAGCTCCAGCCTGCTTCAACAACAGTCACAACTGTACATACCTTTGTTCTTTTACTGACAAACTCTGACCCATCATCCCAACTAACTGAAAACCTTCTGTAATGCCAAGTGCTTTACCTTCTGTTTTCAGTCAGGTGTCCCCAAATTTGTGAATCGTGCCTTCTGTCTTTTCCACTTGAGTGGGTCTTCCCTCTCAGGCCTCAGTTTGGGTGGTCTCTGGTCGGGTGCCAAATACTGGGGAACTGCCCAAGATCCCCAACTGCCTGCATGAGGGGTACTGTGGAAGGATGAAATAAACAGACAACTTTAGTAATGCATAACTTGGGGGCTGGGAGGTCAATGCCTCAGATGGACAAAGATGAAAAATTTTATTTTAACAACCTAAGTGGCAGTTTTATATCTATCCCTGAAAGACTAGGGAGAATTTGAAAGTGAATTGCTCCAGGAAATAATTTTTAAGATCAAAATTTGAGGGTTAGCGAACTCATGTAATAATGACTTCAATACTATAATTAAGACAGCCATGCTGAAGAACACAAATTAGCACAAAAAAGTTGTAGAGTCTGAATGTTCACGTATTTGACAAAATTATGATAAACTTTCAGTATTAAGATAAAAGCATAATTTTTTCACTAATTATATTGTTTTGTGGAAGGCCTGACTCTGAAAATAAAGGGATTTTTAGTCAGATGAAGCAGATTTTCATTCAAAGGAGAACTGCACAAGTGTCTTAAAGGAAACAGGATTCTCAAATACTCCAAAAGTTGTTAGTTTGTTAGTAGTTAGCTAAAATTTACCAAGTGCAACAATGTAAGAGGTTCTGACCCATGCACGGGGAGGGATATCTACTACCCTGATGAACAAAGCAGACAAAAATTCCTGCACCTACCGACTTCACATTCTAGTGGGGAAAGAGTAGATAGTTAGAAAATAAATAGGGTAAATAGATCCATAAAACTCCAACATGTCGTGACCATCACAGCCCATTGGAAATGTAATACAAGTCACATAAGTAATTTTCAATTTTCTCTTAGCTATTTTAAAAAGATGAAATGGGAGAACTTAAATTTTTACATTTTATTGTGAAATAATTTTTTCTTTATAAAGAAAATTGCAAAGGTAGCACAGGTAGTGGCAGTATACCACTCATTCAGCTTTCCATTGTTAAGATTTTATAGTATTATGAGACATTTGGCACAGCTAAGAAATCAATGCTGACACATTACTATTGATATCACATACTTTCTTTAAAATGCAGCAGCATTTTTCATGAATCACTTCCTTATCCAGAATCCAGTCTCTAATATCACATTGCATTTATTTATTTATTTTGGGGGTGGTACTGGGGATCAAACGGAGGACCTCGCGCTTGCCAGGCAGGCGCTTATGCTGCTGAGCTAAATCCCCAGCCCATCACATTGTATTTAGAAGTTATGTCTCTAGTCTCCTCTGTCTGTGACAGAGTATTAATACTGAATTTTATTTAATTAAATATATCAAAAATATCACTTCAGCCTGTAAATGCTATTTTTATATTTTACATTTGCAAAATATTGTCTTTAACATCCAGGGTGAACTTTATCCTTAACAGTACACATCAAACTCAGACGTTTTCAGTGGGAAACATTTTACTTACATTAAAGAGCTCATGAAAAAGTATAGTTGAAAAAGCGTGCTTAGAAGTTTGCCAATAATTACACTAAATACCGGTTTTAATATTTAATTCAATAAAGGGGAATTAAGGCAACATTTTAGCTTTTGATTACTGTAGATACATTCAAGCGCTCAATAGCCACAGATGGTTAAAAGTGGATTAAACATACAACTCTAGACCACTGTAGGAACTTTTAGACTTCAATTTCAGCTAGACCAGAAGTACACAAGTGACATAACATGATTTATGACTATTCTGACTAAACTGAGGTGCGGTAAGGACACATTGCATGAAGAATGAAAGCAGGCCCCTAGAGTGAAGCAAGTAAGGCAGGTGGGTGCCTTGGACTACTCCGGTGGCAGTGGAAGAGAAGGGGCACAGTCTAGGAATATTTCCTGACTCAGTCTGCTTACAAACTAAATGTAGGCTCAGGTATGATGACACAATGATTGTGGGCCTAAAATATTGGAATAAAGAAGTTAGCTATGCGTTATAGAAAAGATTTTGCAAGAAGCAGATTTAGGTAGGAAGATCAGGGGCTGTGTACACATTTTGAATTCAAGATGTCTATGAAATATTTAAACGGACATGTTAAGTAGGCAACGGCTATTTATGCAATTCAGAAGCATGCTCAGCTGGAAATAAAAATTTAAGAGCCATAACAGAGATGGTATTCAAAGATACATCAGCACGGTAGTTCAGCAAAGGGGTGAATGCACAGACGAAATGGTACAATGAGATTATTCAGCAGCAGTATATTCAGGAAAAACGCCAACTTTTGAGATTATGCCCCAAAGAAATCAACAAGAACAGGCGACATAGCAAACTCCTTCCAGGTCAAGCAGGGTTGGGCACCAAGGCGCAAGGATTGTGGTTGGTCAGCCAGGGCACAGCACATCACGCTGCTTTGCTGAAGCAAAGATGTGCATGGGCAGATAAGGAGGAATGCGGTAAGAGACGCGGAGGTCTCACGCAGGCTGAGCGCGGAGGGGAAGGGCAGGTCGTCTCCTGCACCCGGGCAGCAGCCAGTCTGCACTCCCGCAGCACGCGGGTCCCACCCCGCACGAGAGCCGCCCCTCCTTTCGCAGGTGACCAGGCCGCGGCCCGCCCGAGCCTCCTCCAGGTCACCGAGCCCACCGCGGGCAGGAGGGAGGGGCTGGTCCAGCGAGTCCAGGCCGCGCAGTCCTGACGGACTCCGGCTGAATGGAAGTGCCGGCCTGAGGACCAGGCTCGGAGTTATTCTGGGGGTGGAAGGACAAAAATGGAAGCTCAAGGGCAAAATGCTGCGGCGGCCTCAACGCGGAGCTCCGCAAAAACGCCTTCCCGTGACTCGCCTCGCCCCCCGTCTGACAGGGAGGAGCGCGGGAAGCAGGCGGCCTGCCACGCGCCTGCTGGTTCGGGCGCTGGGAGCCGCTCCTGCCTGGCGGGGACCCGAACACTGGAATCGGAAAGCCCAGAACAGCAGCAGCCGGCCACCGGCACGCTCCGCATTCCCAGCCAGCTGGACCCAGGCGGACGGGGGCGGAGCTCGCGGGCTTTCGGAACCAATCAAGACAGGCGTCGTCACGTGACCTATCGTGACCAATGGGGAATCGCGGCGAGAGCGGCGGGGAAATTCAAACGTGTGTACGGAGAGGCGTTTCGGGTCCATTTTTCTTCTCTTTGGCTCGCCTGAGGAGGTACCGTTTCGCCCGGCGGACGCCCTGAGGCACGGCTGCGGTCCTAGTGCGGGCTCCTTGGCGGCCCAGTTGGTGAGGCCTGGGACGAGGCGAGGCGCTCAGAGTTGAGTGGACGCCCGAGGACGCGGTTGAGCCACTTGGAGGGGTAGGGGGTGGTGCGGGAGTCTGTCCCGGAAGCGAGGGGTGGGTGTGGACCTTGCCGGATGGAGGGCCTTGCGGGGACCTACCGGGAGATTTTACCCCCAGAGGCCGTTCTTCTACTCCGCTCGCTGGGTTAGAACTGGAAGGAGGTGTTGGCAGCTTTCAGGCAGTTTATTCAGTCACTCAGAGGTGGGTGATATCGTCCCTTTTTATTGTTAATCTCCAGTGACCCCGAGTGACTGAGATGATGTTTGAAAATCAGATGAGATTGACAGGAGGAAAGATTGCAGACACTTGATTGATCCAACAAGACCATTATGCAGATAGGCAAGTGCTCAGGACTATATGAGTACCGTCTATTTAATTAACGTGATTAAGGTAGCGGGTCGTGATTCTGCCAGATATGCACAGGAACAAATCCTCTGAGTCTTATTTATCAATGCGCTCGTACTCTGCTTTGAAAGTACTCTCAAAGTGAAGATTTATTAACAAAGCAGTTGAATAAAGGAACTGCTGTTCTCATTACATACTATTATTTACGTTGTCAAAAAGATTCTTTGCATGTTGCTACCAGAATCCAAGTGAACACTCCATCATATTTTTTTAAAAGATGAACATTGTGATGGCCCGAGAAAATAATTCTAGAAAAAATGTGAAAAAAAATCATTCCATGTGTAGAAGAAAAAAATGGGAAGTGTAAAGGGGGTTGAGATAGTAATGTTGTGCAGTGACTTTTAGAGAGTAGCTTCACTCGATATAAATGAAGTTATATTGGGAAGAAAAGGTGATTGGGCCGTTTGAAACCTTCTTTAATATACAAAACCATATCCATTGTTTTTCTGTACAGAGCTCCACCAACACTTCTCTAGTAATAGCTCCATGTTTAGGTGTCTTTAACCACACTATTTTATCTTCTGGATTCTAAAAGACCAGTTGCAACTTAGAAATGGAGGCAGAGGATTTAAGTGGCAGAGAATTGACAATTGATTCCATAATGAACAAAGTGAGAGATATTAAAAATAAATTTAAAAATGAAGACCTCACTGATGAGCTAAGCTTGAGTAAAGTCTCTGCTGATACGACAGGTGAGTTTTTCTTTTCTTCTTTTTTAAAATAAGAACTGTTTGTTAGAATGTTCCCAAGGGTAAAGAATGAGATGCTAAGCACTGTATGTCAACATACTGTAACTTTCTCACTATCTAGCACTTACCCAGTATAGTACACTTTGTCTTTTAACCTCTTTGGAAATATTCCACGATTTTCTGCTTTCTTAAAGCATGAAACATCACTTATTAGTGTGCTCAATGGTAGTTTTCTTAACTCGTACAACATTGTCGGCTATTTCCGTTGATACGCCTTTCATCAACAGGTATGCCATTTTTTTCCTTTATTTTTACCGTGTGCTGAGGAAACCTCACCAATCTTAATAGAGTTATGTATAAGTTTTACCTCAAAGCTGGGCATCGCAGTGCACACCTGTAATTCTAGCACTTGAGAAACTGAGGCAGGAGAATTGCTTTGAATTCGAGGCCAACCTAGGCTTCATAGTGAATTTAAGGCCTTGGGGAACTATATAGGAAAACACTGTCTCAAAACAAAAACAACAAAAATTTAACATCAAACACAGAATAATTTTTATCTGAAGAATTTTTCTGGTTTTTTCTCTGGCCTTTTTCTCCTATCCTCTAACCCTCTGTTCAGCCACAGTGGCTTCCTTTCTCTTGTGTGCTAGGCCAACTTATACTGCAACACCTTTGTTCTTGACCTCTGCCTTGAATAGTCCCCAAATTATCTACTCACTCTTGCCTCCTTCAGGTCATTTTATAAATGTGATCTTAAAAAGTCCTTTCCTAACTTACCTGTGTAGGATGTCTATCTACTGGAGTAGAAGTGTGTACTCTGTCTGCCTTCCTTGTCCTATTTTTCTCCATAGTTCTAATCACTTCGTATGTAATTTACTCATGTGCTTGGCTGTTATCTTTCTTTTCCACTAGAATGTGAACTCCATGAGGGCAGGGGTTTTATTCTGGTTTGTTATATCCACAAAACTTAGAATGATGCCTGGCATACAGTAGGTGCTTAAATATTTATTGAAAAATAATGAGTGAAAGTGCCCAAAGTTTCACACATTAGTTTTGTGAAAATTATTAATTCAGAACCCCAGTTCTTTCTTAGATCTCAAGTGGTTGAGTCACTTGTGTAGTAAGTGACTTTGGGATGTTTGTTGTATCAGTAGTAACCATTAAATATTTGAGAGATTGAATATAAATGGAAGAATCTGATCTAGTCATGGTGGCAGACTATATTTGCTTTGAAACAACCAAGGAAATTATAGTTTTGCTGTCAAGTAATCAGAATATCACCTAAATTATCTTTCACCCACAAGCCTGAATGCCAAGGTAGTTGAGTACTTGCTTAAACATCACTGGTCCTTAGTACATTCAAAACGTAAACACTTAACATTATATTAAGAAATGCGATATAAGACATTAAGTATTGAAGAAAGTTCAGAGATGGTTAAAAGCATAGTTTCTTTTGAAATGAGAATTTATGCTACATTGTAATGCATCCTGACCATCATGTCAGTATCAGCGTGATAAAGATACAGATTTTTTTTTTCTGCAGACTAGAGGAAGGATGGTGTACTAGGAAGCCCAAGGAACAGATCTCCAAAGCTACAAATGGCAAAAACGAGGGTTTGTTTTCTGAGATAGGGTGTTGCTTTGTAGTTCAACCTGGTCTCAGACTCGCCTTGATCTTGGATTACAAACAATCATAAGCCACTATGCCTGGCTTGCAAAAATGTGTTTTTTTAGGTATTTCACAGATTACAGTATTGCCTCTGCTCGTGAACACTTCTGTTTGAGAACAGTTGCATTTGTGGACCAAAGTGTTCAATACAATTTTGTTTCTGTTCTCGAACTCCGCATCTGGTATTGAACACGACCACCACCATTGTCCCCAGAATTGTGCTAGGAATTAGTGAACAGAGGCAGCACTACAACTGCTAGGAAAGCAGTAAGAAATAAAGCTGGAAAAATTAAGATGAGACCAAATGAAATGTAAAGTGAAAGGGCAAAATTCTGAATTCATTATGTTTTGAGAAGAAAGCAGAAGCAGTAATTTCGTTTGCAAATGTAAAGAGGCTTTGTTGATGGCAACGGAAATTAATAAAGGAATCGTAGGTTCTCTGGGAAATCTGAGTTTAATGTTTAGTAATGGCCAAAGTATCCTAAATGGGTGAATGACCTCCAGTTTGTCTATTAAAAGCAACCAACACTAAAGAAAATAAAAAGAACATCACAATGTGAAGCTTATGTCTAAACGTTATTCCAGCTGTTTCTATAGTTCAGTGTTTCTTAGTGAGGAAATTAGAATGCGCAAGAAGTCCTATAAATTTTGAAGATCTAGACCAGGGTAGTTATGGGCTGGAGAGACCAGGAAATTAGCAAGTCCCCTAGGGGAAATTTAGGTAACTTGAGGGAAGAAGAAGATGACCACACTGGTTTTCTTTTGTTTTAGAAGTAAATTCAAGGTATATGGAAATAACATTTAATGGGTAAGGTTTTAAAAAGAAAATGATGGTAGGACCTGAGCAATATTTCTGAAATGTTGATGCATTAAATCCTGGATGGAATATTTTCTAAAATGAATTGTTACATTCCAAGAAAAAAGATAAAAAGTATCATATGGGACTTAAGTATGTGAATACTAACAGATAAATGTTTATGTTAATTTGAAGGAAAAATTCGACTTGCTATTGTTTTATGTCCATCTCGCTGCGGTGATATATTTTGTTTTCTTTGTTCAGATAACTCAGGAACTGTTAATCAAATTATGATGCTGGCGAACAACCCAGAGGACTGGTTGAATTTCTTACTCAAACTAGAGAAAAACAGTGTTCCCCTAAATGATGCTCTTTTAAATAAATTAATTGGTCGTTACAGTCAAGCAATTGAAGCACTTCCTCCAGATAAATATGGCCAAAATGAGAGTTTTGCTCAAATTCAAGTGAGATTTGCTGAATTAAAAGCGTAAGTATTAGCATTTTGACTGCGTTTACCTAACTGGACTACAGAATATATAATTACATTGCAAGGAGGAAAAAATGAAAGCACTGCCAAATTGATATTTTTTGACCAAGTATTTTTGCTTTGTATTAGCAAGGAATTAATGTAAATTTTCTCTCCTATGTACATGTTTCCAAAAAGTATGTATTTTAAATTGTGCCTAAAAAGATTGGAAAACATAACTTAGTATGTAATTTTAAACAGGAAAAAGCAATATCTGATACCTCTTGGAAAACAGAATGAAGAGTTTCCAAGTTTAGGAATCTGTCTGTTTTAAAAAACAAACAAAACAACAGCCTTTAATCTTTTATTACAGTATTCAAGAACCCGATGATGCCCGTGACTACTTTCAAATGGCCAGAGCAAACTGCAAGAAATTTGCTTTTGTGCATATATCTTTTGCACAGTTTGAACTGTCTCAAGGTAATCCGAAAATACCAAACCCAATATTTAAGTAGAAGATAACATCCTATCCTAACACATTTTAATATTAAATCATCTATTTGGGAATTTAAGGCCAAAAACATTAAAATTGACCAGTTGAGATTACGGGGAGGTGGTGCCATGTAAGTGTAAACAGAATATTTGTTATCTTAGCTCTTGTATGTATAAGGATTAATCTAGGGAGATGAACATTGTGCTGTTCAGTTAACTACAGCTAAAGGGACAGTATCTTCTTCACTGGTATTTGTACAATGAAGGACATAAGGCATTTAAATTAAGCTTTTCTTAAGCTCTGGTTTTGTAGCACCAGATATACATTAAGTATAGATATAACATTTAATTAGTGGTTTTTTAGTTTTTATGTTTTATGTTTTATTTATTTATTTTTGGTACCAGGAATCAAACTCAGAACCTTGTGCTTGCCAGGCAGGTGCTGTGTCGCTGAGCTACATCCCCCATCTGATTAGTAGTTTTTTAAAAAATAAACTGTTATAAAAACATTAGTTCTCAAGCACATGGTTCTTCATCGTCTGGGCCTTTTGGGTAGGACCGGAACATCTATCTTCCTTGCATATTTTTAGCCTGGCCATTCCTTAGGGGCTTTCAATACCAGCCTGTCCTCTGGCCAAGTCTTCCTATTTTCTCTCTACTTGTTTGTGCTACAACTCGGATCCCATTTACCAATCTGTGGTAAGAATCTTAATCCCTGTTAACAGAATCATTATGGTGATGGGTAAAGTTGAGTGTGTTCACTAGAGAGAATTCTTCAGGACAGAAATTGGGAAAGAATGTACAGCTTGTTAATGATTTGAGAACCCTGAGCTGTTACCTGTACAATTTGTTTCTGAATTTTCTCCATTCTATTCTGTGCACTGCACAGAATGAAAAAATCATCTCATTCCTGCCTACAAAAATTGATTCTTCATTCTTGCTTGTTAGAATATTGGCCAAACCTTTAAGTCTATTTCACCATTCCATTTAAACTTTTTTTTGAGTATTATGTCTTCTCAGCAGCACCTACAAATTTTACATCTTTCAAAAATACTGAAAATCAATTGAGTTGTCTATAAAAGGAAAATTCGTAACACTGCAATGTAATAGTATGTATCCTCAACATGAAAATTGTGATTATTTTGAATAGGGTTGATGGGCTGTCAGGAAATACACAGTGTTCCTGAAATCCTATGCACAGGCTTGTTGCATGTGTGTGTGTTTGTAGAAGTAGAGAATGTTACACAGTTTTTATCAGATTTCCAAAGGGTTTTTTCTTTTGCTGTCTAAAAATAATTGCATGACATGTTACCACTGCTCTAATACATGTGTGGATTTAAGCACTGTCAAACAATGTTCACATTCTTTTATTTTATTTTGGTACCAGGGATCAAACTCACGACTTTGCACTTGCCAAGCAGGCACTTATGTTGCTGAGCTAAATCCCTGGTCCTGTTCACATCTTTAAAATTTGTAAACTGTCAAAGACTACAGGGCATCTCTTAGTCATCTTTAAATACTAAGCACATAACATTATAGCTTAACAGCTTAACAGCTCTCGTGACTGTTGGTAGCACATTCTGTAAGGTAGATGATGAATACATATAATATTTGTATGTTGCATACTAGTGGTGTCTGAAATAAAATTTGTTTGATTATCTGTAGTCAGAAAAGTACCACTATCTCAGGTTTTATTTTTTTCTTTTTCTTTTTTTTTTTTTTTTTAATCTTGAGACTGGTACGGCTAGATCTGGTAGCTCCTGGTTAATCTTTTTCATATTTTTTTTTCTCTCTCTAACAAAAATCCTTTTGATGAAAGATTCCTCTCAGCAAACAATGCCAGCCGGTTGACTAGGTGGTACTATGTGTGGTACTTCTTAGAGTGTGTCATAAAAGATTGCTGCTCTCAGAACTACTTTAACACATAGAATTCTTACCTGTTTCTAATGCTGCTTTTGGCCTCTGCTTCTTTTATTTTGCTTTGTTAAACTTCTGTTACTTCTGGAAATGAACAATGATGATAAGCTAATACCATGTCAATTGCGTATTACAACAAAACTATTTTGGCATCAATTATTATCAAAAGAGTTGACGACATGCATGGAGAGAACAGAGAGATTGTTTGTCTCTGAGATAAAGCGTGTGAGTGTCTGACAGATATTTTTGCTTTAGTCTTATAAATTTTTTCCTAGGTCCTAATGACTGAGGATGAGGGTGACTGCTGCATAGATTGACAGTTATTTTTTACGTTGGTAGGTAATTTCAAAAAAAGTGAACAACTTCTCCGTAAAGCTATGGATAGTGGAGCAGTGCCACTAGAAATGCTGGAAATTGCCCTGCATAATTTAAACCTCCGAAAAAAGCAGCTGCTTTCAGAGGAAGAAAAGAAGAGTTTATCAGGTGACTACTAATGTGTGCTAATATTCTTCTGTGGTAGGTAATACTGTAAGCAGGAGTTCAGGATAATATTACAGAAAATTTTCATTTATATGGAAAGGTTGAAATTCAAAGATTAAATTATAAATATAAAGAAAGTAAGACTTTTTTAGAAGTAAAAGGTCTTTACAGCCTGTTGAAATTTATCTTTTATTTTTTTCTAATCAAAAAAACAAGTGGATGACTTTGTAAATAGAGAATGTACTTTTACCCAGGAAAGATGGTCATACACTTAAAGACAGTTTGAAGATGTAATACTTAGCATCTTATTAACATCTTCATGTCTACACATCTTACTTGTGGGCAAATATTTATTTTGAAGTGATTTTGTAGGTTTTCTTATTTATAAGATTATTTTTTTGTGTGTCCCTTATATCCTTACAAATTTAGTCATGGATTTGAAATTTTTATAGCATCTGCAGTATTACCTGCCCAAGAGTCATTCTCCAGTTCGCTTGGACATTTGCAGACTAGAAGCATCAGTTGTGATTCTAGAGGGCCAGCCACTAAAGCCAGATTTTTATATGGGTAAGAAAATTGAATCATTTTCTTATATGTTCATCATTTATTTAACTATACACACATGTATGCATGTCATGTAAGTATAGCAACAGTGTTTAGCAGTAAAATGGAAATACATTTTAATATTACTCTTTGGAAAATCAGAGGCATTGTCTTTCTTTTTAGGGAGAATATGCCCCCACAAGATGCAGAAGTAGTTCATCGAAACCCCTTGAAACAAGCTAACAAAACTAAACGAGTAAGCTATTTTCAGTGTACTTTGATTAAGGTAATAGTAGTGAACACTTCATTTCTCAGTTACTTAAATCTTTCAAAATATTTTTAGTCTTGCCCATTTGGAAGAGTCCCAGTTAACCTTCTAAATAGTCCAGATTATCAAGTGAAGACAGATGGGTCAGTTATGCCAAGTTTTACAAAAAGGTATGTTTGAGTTTTAACTTTTTAATGTATATTTAAAAATTGATGAAATAATGGTCTTAAATCTTGTACTGTACCACAGTAATTATTATTTAATTACTAATCTCAGTAATTACTATGTTACTGAGCTTCTAAATGTTTTCTCTAGGAACAAAAAAAAAATGACTTTTTTTGCTCTTTTTCCTCATTAAAAATACTCACTAAAGGAACTAATAAAGAATTAGGAAAGTATGTTAGAAAAAAATTAAGTGACCATGAAGTTTAAAGGGATACAACATCCCTATAGTTAAAACTCCACACCTTGGAGCATTCTTACTTATGGTAGCCTCTCTGGTAAGATTCTCTTCCTAGTGCATAGTCTGTATTAGGGGAACAAGGCGATCTGTGAACCAGTGTATTTTCCAGCTTGCTATCATTTGCTTCAGAGTTGATGACTTCAAGAAATGGGACAGGGTTTGGAGGTTTAGCTTTGTTACTTTATAGGCGTGAGGCCTAGGGTTAAATCCCTGCCCTGAAAAAAATATAGTAAGTTAATTCATGTCTGGGTGAGGTGCTGCATCACTTCAGTTTCAGCTGCTGCGGAAGGTAAACCAGAAGGATCTGTTGAGCTCAGGGTTTCAGGACCAGCCTGGGCAGCATGGCAAGACCCTGTCTCTAAAAAAGTGGGACATTGTAGGTAGTGAAATATTGTACATCATATTCAGTATGTTCCCTTTTCTTTAATTTGAATGCTTATTCTCTTATAAGAATTGGAAATACAGTAGACTAGCTCAGCTACAGGAGAGTTTTTCTGGCTTATTCTTAACTCTCATCCCCATGGGTAATATTATTTATATTGGAAGAATCTTGTATCCCAAAGAATCATTTTGCAAATAAACTTGAGAGAAAGACAACTGATTGTTTGTACTTGGTGTCATCAATAATTAAAGTCCTTTTACATTTAGGCCTTAACTAAATATTAGTATTTAAAGAGCAGTTTGATTAAATACTGCTCCCCTTTTGTGCTACTGGGGATTGAACCCAGGGCCTTTGCATTGAGTTACAACCGCAGCTCTTTTTTTTTCAATATTTATTTTGAGATGAGATCTTGCTCAGTCACTGCGTTGTACAGGCTGGGCTCGAACTTGTGATCCTCCTGCCGAGGCCTCCCAGAGTACTGGGATTATAGGCATGGACTGCTATGCCGGGAAACTCCGTGATTTTATCATTTCATCTTGCTCTTGTGTTTCAAATATCAGTATAAAGGAAGTATAAAGGAGACTTCCTCATTCCAAAAAAAAAAAAAAATCCAAAACAACAAAAATGTCCCCACACTCCAACCATATTCTTGGTACCTGTTAGGATAGCCTGGTGCTAGGTGTATGGAGGCCCACAAAAGAGTCCCTATCCCTGACTCTTGAACTATTTGTAATCTGAAGTGTAGTTTCACTTACCTACTTATCCTGTCCTACATTCTTACTGTAGTTCCAGCTGTTACTTCTTAGGTAATAAAGACATTGACAGATATGTCCTTATTGCTTTTGTTATTGCTCAATACCTAATTTTCTAGCTTAGTCACGTTTGTATTAGAATCATGTCAGTTTTAAAACTGGTGTTTTGTGAGATTCTTCCAATTTAAACAAGTGTGTATTGTTAAAAAGCCCAACTTTAAAAATATATATATACTTAAAAGATTAATTCAAATTAAGTATTAAGATTATTTTGTTTCCTGGGTAATAGGCAGATCTCTGGATCAGAATGTCGAGATTTGATTATCCCTGCATCTAAACCAAGTGGAAATAATTCCTGTGAATTGAGACCTTTAAAGGTATTTAAATATTTATGTGAAATAAACATTCCTGACCTCAGACTCATGTAACTTTCTGGGGAAAGGGTCCAAGGCTTACATACCTGCACCAGTGTTCCTGAGACAGGTGATACAGGACCACCAACAGGAGGTGGTGCAGAAGTCCTGGATGGTACTTGGGTTAAGATGATAGAACAAGGATCAGCTATCTCTTGGGAGAACCACTAAGTAATGTTTAGTAGGCATATGTTTAAGCAGGATGTGAGAATAGTGGGGGAGCCTAGATTCTTTTTCTTGATCTGTTTAATCATACGGTTTTGGTAAGACATTGAGGAAAAACCGGAATATTAGGGCAGAGGTGAGGGGATAAGTTACCAAACCTGCCCTGATAAGGCAGAGAAACTTTGTAAGAACTTCAAAGACAGGAAGTAACCTTAGTTCTTGATGCTGTGTGATTTTTTTTTTTTTAGGGGTTATTATTACTACAGTACTTGACCTAAACCTCTGAGATATGATATATGTATTTTCAATTTTATAATCTTGTATCACTTTTCCAGCGTCTTAGATTCAAGATACTAAGTTTTTCAAATCTGGCTCTCTTAGAGAAGAGTGCTTATTTGCGGGAAAAAGTTTTCTCTTTAGATTTAGAATAATTACTGTCTTGGGGTTATACAAATGTTAATTTTTATGGATGCTGTTATTTTTGGAGATAAAATACAATCAAAATAGTTAAATTTTCTCTTGTTGCAAGGCTCGATCTAGGTTGGATTCAATCTTTCTAATCCTTTTTCTCTTTAAGGGGAATACATTTTAGCAATTGAATAGTATGCCCACTGAAAGCAAATTGACCAAATTTTTGGTTAAGGCCCTTCCTATCTAAGTAATAATTCAGGCCGTTAATATTTCTGGAAGTTTGAATCTACATGTAAGTATAATAGATAATTGTGCTAGCAATCTTTTCACATAGATACAACTGTCATATATTGAATAGTATGACAGTATTACTACTGTTAATATGACTTCTTTTTATCTCTTTTTTCTCATGTAGTCTGTTCAAAATATCCATTCTGTGGAATCTCTGGTATCAGATGAAAAGAGTTTTGAACTTAATACTGATTCAGTAACTCTGAAAAATAAAACTGAATCAAGTCTTCTAACTAAATTAGAAGGTAAGAGTAACAACATCAATACTTATTCCTTCAGTTAAGAAGACCACTTTATAGTTAGGTGAATAGCTACCGATATGAGACGATCTTGGAAAATATATTGATTCCTGTAGCAAAGGGAGTTCGTTTGCCTAGAAGATGCATAAAAGGAAGAAAGGAGGGAAAATACAATGGAACTAGGGCCGGGAGTTTGGCTCAGTGCCTTAAGTGCCTGCCATGGCAGGCGCTTAAGGCACTGAGCCAAACTCCGGGCCCTGGTTTTTTGAGGCAGGGTCGCACTATGTAGCTCAGGCCGGCCTTGCGCTCGCGTTGTAGCCCAAGCCAGCCTCGAACTCACAATGCTCTGCCTACCTCAGCCTCCTGAGTGCTGGGATTAAAGGCGTGCGCCACCACGCCCAGCTAGAACTAAATTATTTTTCACAATTGGCTTGACAGATTTTCTGGAAAGGACACAGAAGCTGTTTATATGGCAGCTATCCCTCTCATCGTTCATTAGACGTGATTTTCTACTACATGGGTACTATAATAAATGTTCTAGAATATATAGATGAATGAGACAGTGCTCCAAGGAGGTTGTAATTGAATTATGGAAGATAAATGGAGATATATAAATATAATGCTGAGTGGAATGTAGAGATTATTTTGGGAGCCATGTAAATGAAATAAAAGTAAGAAACTAATTTGGTTTAGGGAAAATAAGCAAGTAGTTTGTGGAGGAAGAGAAGAAATTTAAAGAACTGTTAGGATTTAAATGGGGAAATTTCAATAATAAAGTATTTCGAAGGGAAGGAATAGCTTAGGCAAAAGAATAAACTAGAACATGCGTAACTGGTAGTTTAGATTTTGGAAATAAGACTAGGTAAGTTTTGAAAGTCCATTTTAATTTTTTTTTTTAAGCTTACAGAGTACTATTTAAGATTTTTTTTTTTTTTCATAACAGAGGATCATTGATAGAATGATTATGTCCAGGCTCAGTTGTCAGAATAGGGCTGAGGAAGAACTCTGGGACCAGGCTAGTCTTGCTTCATCAGGTGCTTCCTACTTTGCTGTTTTTAATCCTCCAAGTCCAGTGTCCTAGGAAAACCTCAGTTGCAGACAAATAGGGCAGTTTGTCCTCCTATAATAGTCTTTCTTTAAACCATTATTTTGATTGGAAACAGGTTCCTCTTCTTCATATTTGGTAGAAATTGTTCATATTTTATGTTTTATTGATAGCTGTTAAAACTGGTATGAGTTAATCTTTATATATGCTTGTTAGTACTATTTACTTGATACCAACTTAGTGTTTTTCGATGAATGCTGTTGAGTGCACTGTACTATACTTTGTTACTTATTTCCTTACTTGCTTACTTATTTTTGCAGTACTGGGAATTTCACCCTGAGCTACATTGCCAGCCCTTTTTAAATTTTTCAGATGGGGTCTCTAAGTCCTTCAGTTGTCCAGGTTGGGCTCAAAGGTTTGATTCTTCTGTTTCAGATTCCCAGAGTGTGGGAATTACTGGTGTGTGCCATATCCTCTCCCCACCCCCACTACCTAATATAATTTAATCTGTAGTAAAATAGAAAATTACCCAAATCACCAGTACAGCCCACACAGATGAATCCACATTTGTAACTAATCCTCCAATCAAGAAGCAACATTTTTAGCACCCCAGTAGCCTACTTGGTCCCCTACCAAACAGTGCCTGTCTTCTTTCACATGTAATCACCTTTCTGATTTCTGACAACCTAGAGTGAAATAGTATGTTCTGTTGTGTCTGCTTCTTGTGTTCAGCATTGTCTATGGAACTCGTTCATGTTATTATAATATATAGTTGTCTTGCTTTTTCTCGCTGTATAGTATGGATGTTCAGCTTTGTCTGCTGTTCAACTTTTGTATGGTCCACACCAAGTAAAGAGGAATTTGGGGGGCCAAGTTAGACACAACCAATGTATAATACTTCATAGTATGAATATGTTGCAATTCATCCAAATGTACAGGGGTAGCAGGTTTTTAAAAATCCAGTGGATAATACCACTATGGATATTTTGGTTTGTCCTTTGGTTCATGTATGTATACATTTATATTGAGTATATACCAAGAGTGGAATTGCTGGGATAGAGGGTGTAGCTCTCAGCTCAGGTTTGATAGCTAGTGCCAAAGTTCCCAAAGTAATTGTAGGGTGCTTGGTCAGCATTTTTCTTCTGGCTTTGTAGTGTCAGTTTTAATTTTATGCATTCCAATACTGCTATTGAGCATCCTTTATTCATCGTTTGGATATCCTCTTTGAAGCAGTGGAAATTTATTTATTTATTTATTTTGAGACAGTGTCTCACTATGTAGCCCAGGTTGTCCTTGAACTTGGTTCAGTCCTCCTGCCCCTGTTACCGCATACTGGGATTACAGATGTGAGCCACCACACCTGGCTGAAACAGTTGAATCATGTTCATTTCTCCTATTTTCCTTTTTTATATTGCGTGTGTGCCTGTGGGGTGCTGGGGAGGAATCAGGGCCTGGGACGAGCTGAGCGTGCATTCTTCTACCAAGGGACGCCTCAGCCCCTCATTGGTTTTATTTTTTACGAGGTGTTTATACAACATAAATAGAAATCTCTTTTTGGATACAAGTATTACAAATAACTTCTCATTTTTTGGGTGAAGGCTTTGATGGTAAGAAATTCTTAATTTTAATGTATTTCACTTAGAAGTCTTTGCCTATGTGGTGAGTACTTTCTGCAGTTTTAAACAAATCTTTTCGCGCTCCTAGGCCAACAATACATTTTCATATTTTTCAGATTTATGATTTTACCTTTCACATTTAGATTTGTTTTACTCGAATTTAATATTTATGTATGCAGAAGATCCAGGGTCAAGATTCATTTTTTTCCCCTCATATATGTGTCCCAGTTGCATTTATTGAAAAGATCAGTTTTTTCCTCTCTGAATTTTTGTAGATAAGGTGATTCTGTGTTGGTGTCTGTATTTGAACTCTTCTTTGTTCCATAGTAAATTTTGCCTTTGTGTTAATACTGTCTTTACTACTACAGTTAAGTCTTGGTGCCTAGCTGTTAATATAAGGCTTCCAGCTTTGTTCTTTAAGAATATTTTGGCTATCTTCAGCCTTTTGAGTTTCCATATAAATATTAGAATCTGTGTGCCAGTTTCTACTTTTTAAGCAATGGAAATTTAATTGAAATCTAATTGAACCTATAAAAAAATATGCAGCAGATTGACATCTTTATTGTTCAGCTCTCAAGTTTACTAAACCGGCATATCCTTTGATTTATTGAAAACATTGAGAGAATCCTTTTCTGTGTAGAAAACTTGCATATGTTTTGCTGAATAGTGGATTTTTTTTTGATACTGTGACAATGAATATTATTTTTTTGAAATACTGCTAGTATATAAAAATATGACTGATTTTACCTATTGATTTTTAGGTACAGTGACATTGCTAAAGTCATTGAATACTAATAGTTTTCTCATGTATTCTTTGGAATTTTGTAGCAACACAATTGTGTTTGAAAATAGTATCACTTGTTCTTTTCTAATCTTTAGCTTTCATTTTTTTTTTTTTGTCTTGTCTTATTGCAGTTGCTAACACCTCCAGGATCATTATGAAGAGAAGGAATGATGGGTAGCATTCCTTTTACATTACTTATTTCAAAGGAAATTTTTCAGTATTTTACCCTTAGTATGATGATAACTGTAGATTTTTTTCAGTCTAATGCTCTCCCAACTTTGGCCACACTGTAGACTTTTATAGCTACTTTATCACATTGAATGGATTGTTTTATTTTTATTTATGTTCTGATTTTTTTTCAAATTAAGTTGATTGGTATATTTTAGGTATACATAATGATCACATTCATTACAGGGAATTTGTACCTGTACATGCTATAACTCGATTTCTTTTTTTCCCCAGTTGGGTTCTGTTTTATACCTAGATTGCTGAGTTTTTTACTACTGAGTGTTGAATTTTATCAAGTGCTTTTTCTGAAGCTACTGAGTTCTTCATAGTTTCTTTCTGTATCTATACTTACTGCATATTACATTCATTTAAGAATAAACCCGTTTTGTCTGTAGTAATTTAATATTTTATATATCAGTTGCTAATATTTTGTTTAGGATTTTTGCATCTGTTATCATGAGGGAATAAAATTTTTGTACTTACAGAGTATTAAACATTGCTGAGGCATTTTTGTTTATAGACCCTTAAAGTAAATTACAGGCTAGTGAAACTAGAGATCTATGAAAAATGGTACATTATTTTCTCTTTCCAGAGTATTTAAGTCTAGGATGGTCTTTAACAAAACTAACAATTTAGGAATCTGGTTGTGTCACAGCTTTGTGAAATTTATTTAGCAGGAGCAAACTGTCAGTAGT
>RJWM01010427.1:33909-63724 GCA_004363535.1 Dasyprocta punctata | reverse complement strand
GGGGCCAGACCTGGGTCTGCCTGGCTGCGGCTGAGCAAAAAGCGCGAGCCAGGCGGGCCGTGGGTTCATCTGGGAGGTGAACGCCCTGCGCCGCGGGGTGCGGGCAGCAGGCAGAAGCCTCTGCCCTGCGCTCCTCCTGGCCTGTGGGCGGGGCGGGCCCTTCCCGCGGGGGTCGGAGACGCCAGTGACCCTGGTCAGTGCAAGGTGTGGAGGCGCAGGGCTGATCTAAGGGGCAGCGGCAGGTCCAGGTCAGCGTCGTCCTGCCCCCTACGTGGGATGCCGGCCGTGCCTCAGGACCTGGCTATCCCGCGCATGCCCAGCCAGGAGCACCTGTCGGGAGCACCTGCCCAGAGCCCGGAGTGCCTACCCGGAGTCCCTACCCAGACCCCTGTCCTGGAAGCCGGAGCACCCGGCCGAAGACTGGCACCCCTGCCCGGAGCACTTGCCAGCAGCCAGGGGGCGCGTCTTCTGGGCTTGGGGAGGGAAGCTGTTGGAAAGGAGGGAAGATGAGGACCTGTGGAGAGACCGCCGCAGTGGGGCTCCTAGAGATGGTGGCGAAAGGTGTTTCTGAGGGGCCAGACAGGCTTGGGACCACAGCGAGGTCTGGGATGGACAGTCTGGGCGAGGGTGGCCCAGGACTCTGCCTTCCTCCCAGCACTAGGGTGGCTGGACCAGCCCTGCACACCACCAGCAGGCAGTGTGACCCAGTGACCTTGGGATGGCCCAGTCCTCGCGGGGCCATCTGGACACCATGTGGCTGAGATGCTGGCCCGCAAGTTCGGAGCACACATGTGTGGTTTGATCGGCCACTCGGAGGATCTGGGCTCCGAGCTGGGCGTCCGAGACCTCCTGGGCTTCTGTCTCACTTCACCTCAGTGTCAGAGTCAGAAAACGGTGGTCGAGAACTTCCCCTCAGGCCACGCGCGGCCAGTGGAAGGGGCTGTAGGGCGGGATTGTGGGAAAGATCCAGGGGTCCCAGACCGAGGCCTGGGAAGCACATAGCAGGCCATATCCAAGCTGTGGAGAACCACAGAGGCAACTTGCCTTGACGCTCCTTGAAAAGAGGAGCAACCATCTCCATTTTGGATAAACTTGGCCATATCTCCGTGTATTGATATGCACAGAGCTGGCTAGGCTATTTCTTTGTCCTTTCAATTGGCTTTAAGCAAGTAAATTGGGCTGGCTGAGGAGCTGATGTATAATCTCTAAGGCAAAGCGACAGGTCAGTGTTACCCCGCCCAGTGACTCCCCAAATACGTGGTGGAGCCGGGCTGGATGGAGAGCCGTGCTCCACGCTGTCAGCTGGGACCGAGCCTCAAGAAAGAGGTTGTGAATTCCCGGGACAAAAAGGATTGTGCATCAGAGCTGAAGCACTGACCCCAAATTATTAGACACTACTTCAGTTGTGTTATGCAGATTGCTCTCTCTGCATTTCTTGCTCTCTGCTTATCACAGAGGTGATCTCAGACCTCCCACCTAGCCCAGCTCATGATAGTCATGGCAGTCACGTATTTCCCGCCACTCTCACTGTCACTCATCCCCGAGCCACTCCCCTCATGGAGAATTAATAAAACCTGAGTTGGGCTCTGGGTCGGGGCCTTTTTGTTCCAGTGAACCCCATCCTGGCTGAACTTAGGGCCCCTTGGCTCCCCACAACTGCATATATGTCTCAGTGTCTTTCTTCTTGTCCTGGGTTGCCCTGGAAGTGGTAGATTAGAATTAGCTGATTAGAATTCCAATAACGTCTCCTTGGGATTATAATTATAAGCCTTCCTGGACCTCGAGCGCCCAGGTGCGCAGGCTTAGTTATCACCCAATAGGTCCATCCACCTTCGAGATGAGGGCACCGGTCACCCTGGACATCTGCAGCTCTGAGCAGAGCAAGGTGCTTCCGGAATCCGTTGTCTGAGGCAGAGCCGATCCCGCCGGGGTTCGGATCCGTGATGCCCGTCCTGGGCCGGGGCTGTCCGGCGGGCCTTCCCCTTCCATTTCCACGCGTCTGTGTGTCTGGCTCTGCACGGGATGGACACCAGAGGGGTCCTGTTAGTCCACACTCGCCGCTCCCCTCCGCCTTTGCCTGGTCTTGCCTCAGCAGTGCAGGGCTCTGCGGTGACCTGAGAGCGCTGTCCCCAGACCCGCGAGACCTGAGCCAGCGGGCTCTCTGCTCCCTGGAGCTGGAGATGTGGAATTGTCCTCGTCTTTGTCTTGAGTCCTTAGAAACCAAACGGTCACAGAAATGCTGTGACAGACATCTATCTGGGTGCCAGGAAGAAGCTTCCTCTCCGCTCCCTGGAGCCATGAGGAGGAAGACGCCATCTGCTGGAAGGACCCAGGTGCCACCTCCTTACGCAGATTCCTCCAGCGCCTTCACTCCGAAGTCCCGTGTGCCTCAATTTACAAAATGGTCTTGACCTTTTAAAATTCCGTGTAACAGAGACCTGCCTGAAAGAAAGGCGCGTGGCACACACAGGTGCCTGTGTGGTGTTTTCTGCTCCTTCTGCTCACTTGTGCTTCTTCTCCCTCAGGAGAACGGCGCTTCCCCTGACTCACGTGCAGAAACGTACCGACTCCCAGCTCTGCGGAGTCTCCGGGGAGTCGCCTCGGGACCAGCAGGTCCTTCACCCCAGATCGAGGGGAACTTAACACCAGTGCCCCGGGTGAGTGCTCTTGAGGAAAACTCATCTTCTTCAAAGTATGAAGGGAACATTGCTGGGGAGCTTAAGTATTGTGGGGGATCCCCATGAATAAAACAGGGTCCCTGCCCTCGACATTTATGGCCCAGTGGGGAAGCAGTGTGAGGATCACTCGTTCACGCGGATGGATTACCCAGGGCCTGCAGAGGGGAGGGCGCAGCGTGCGGCCCAGCCTTGGAGGCAGCCCTGCGGAAACTGGGCCGGGTAAGTCAGGGCCAGCTCCACGAGACACCAGGCGGAGGCCGCGTCCTGAGCCTGGCGCGGTAGGTCTGGAACCAGGGACAGTGACAGGAAGGCAGTGCAGATGTGGCCGGGAGGGCGGGCCAGGGTGTTCAGCTTTGTGGAGTGCTCACCTCTAAGTGACTGTTCTAAAGTAGGTTGTGGTCAGAAGGGGAGGGCCAGCGTTTTCCTGAGGGCTCCAACTCTGTGAGCAGCAGGCGCTGGTGAAGATTTTTCTGGTCCAGGCTGTGCTCTGAGAAAGTCCCTGGAGCAGCAGTGAAGGCTGTGCGTCAGGGTGACACGCACCGTGCTGTCACTGGGACAAATTACTGAGGTCATCAGCTAAGGTCGTAGCTCACGGTTCTGGAGGTTTCAGTCCCTGGTTCTTGCTAGGCGCTGAGCTAAGCTGCTCGTCATGGGCAGAGCATGTGGCAGAGGAGGCCAGGAAGCAGCTGGGGTCCCAATATCCTGTCAAGGCCATGACCTCACTTCCTTTCACCAGGCCCCACCTCCTAAAGTTCCCATCACTCTCAACAGTGCCATAGACTGGGGACCAAGCTTTGGGACACTGGAGATCCAGGCCCTGACACGCACTCCGGGAGACCCAGGAGGCTGTCGCTTCAGGGGCCCAGGCAGGAGACAGGGAAGAGGGAGGGACTGGGCAGACCGCTCAGGACACTTGCCCACACGACACACCCCAAGTGCTGGTGAGACGTGGCAACTGGCCAGAGGGGACCAACAGGGAGACCCGGCCTCAGGAGCAGGGCCCAGGGGACTGTGTGCACACACCCTCCTGCAGCGTGTCCGGCCTGGGCCTGCTCTGGAGCCAGCAAGGCCTTGGCAGTCCCTCATGCTCCCCTCCCCGCACCATGCCCGTGGGCAGGGGCTGCACTACCCGCCGGCCGAGTGTGACAGCGTGCTCCACACTGTGGCGTCCTGTGCAGGCAGGGCACGTGCAGACCACAGGCGGAGAGCCCTGGAGCCCGCCACCCCTCTGAGCGCCTGGGACCCACGTGCTGAGCTCTGGGGTTAGTCACCCTCCTTCTGCTGCGCCTGTAGGGGTGCTCATGACCGCACTGCCCGGGACCCTGACCCCTCTCGACACGGGCAGCTCCAGGCCCAGGCCCAGGCCGAGGCAGCCTTCCTGTCCTCCCGGAAGCAGTATGGGGCAGTTGCCTGCGGGGCTGAGACCAGCGGGCCAGGTGAGGGGCCTGTGCCCAGGTGCAGTGGCCCACGGCAGTGAGAGGAGGGGCTTGTAGAAGTTGTGCAGGACACAAGACCAGGCTGCAGGGTGGGATGAGCTCAAGGCTGAAGGCGCAGGGAGAAGGCTGGGGGAGAAGCCCTGGGAGGGCCGGGGCGAGGGGAGGGCCGGGGCCTGCAGCCAGGCCTGCGGGACAAGCAAGGCGGGGACAGCCGGGCCCTGTAGGCGGGGCCTCAGCCCTTCAGAGGGTACGCGACCCAGTCATGGGGGCCGGGGGGTGCTGTGGGGGATTCAGGATGGCGAGTGAGGGACTCTGATCCTGCGTCAGCAGAGGGGGACACCAGGGCGGCCACATCAAGGTGCAGCGAGGGTGGTGCTCCGGGGACAGTGTTCCCTCTCGCCTCTGTCCTCTCGCCGTGAAAGTGAGGTGAAAGGGCGTCTGCAGGACCTGCAGAGGGCGGAGCGGGGGTGAGGGGAGCCGGGGGGGGGCACTGTGGAGCCGCGGCCAGCGTGCAGCCGAGCCGCCGTGTGCCCAGGGACGGCCCAGGGTCCCCCAGAGCCTTGTCCACATATGCGAGTCCTCTGTGGAGTGCTGGCTCTCCTGCACAGTCCACGCCATCTCGGGTTGCTGGTGGAGAAAAGGCCGGGAGGAGCCTGGTGCTCAGTTGCTTAGGGGACAGTGACAGGAGGGGGTGCAGCCCACAAGCCCCCACGCCAGGGCATTTCCCGTCCAAGGCCGGCGACTCCACAGAGGTGAGCTGAGGGTGCGGAGCCCAGCGCACTCCGGCCGCAGCCCCAGCCCGCTGGCTCTCCAGGAGGGGCGCGCTGCCAGCCCCACGGAGCTGCTGTCGGGAACTGGGGGACCCAGGATGTCCACCACCCCTGGGGCTACTGGGCATCGCTACTGCAGAGTCCATAGTGACCACGGCCACCCTGGAGCCCAGGTCCAGGCATCCCGTGAGCACAGGGACCCTGGCATGGCTGGGGCATTTGTGGGCAGCGGCCCAGAGACGGGGCTGCTTCCTGTGGCTCTGCCGTCTCCGGTCAGGGCAGGAACCTGCTCTGCTAGTGGCTGGAAGTAGCAGAGTGGACCCCCCCTCAATGCAAGGGACCAGTCCGTCTCCCGTCTTATTATTTTAACAGCAAGTCTGGCCTAGGCCGAGGCCTTGGCAGTTGTGCCTCCCTGCAGAACCTGGATACATGTTGATCCAGCCTTCGTGGTCACAGCCCTCAGACCCTCCCTCCTCCATCCCTGCCTCTTCTTCCCTGGTCCCCTAATTCTCCTTCCTGTGTAACGTTTTCTAGGCTAGAAACCTCGTAGAGGGGTGTGAGGCTTAGTGGTGGAGTGCGCGCTTAGTGGGCCTGAGGCCCCAGTTCGATCCTCAGCTCCAAAAAGAAGAAGAAGAAAATAAAATAGACACGTCATACAAGTGGACTCTTACACTATGTGTTTTGGTTGGTTGGTTGGTTGCACTTGAAGTGTTGTCAGGTTCAACCTTACGTAGTGTGTCAGAATTTTAGCTGAGTCATAATTCTTTCTAGGTACACCAAATTTGTTTGTTTATTCTTCCTGGGCGACCTTTGGGTTGTCCCCGCCTTTACGGCTGCAGATGTGGTGTGCTGTGTTTGGTTTCTGCTTTCTGTCTTTTGGGGTGTGCCCAAAATGCAGTTGCAACACGGCGGGGCTCCGTGCTTTAACTGTGAGCGGGAGGGTTGTGAGGTCTCCGTGTCCGAGGCGCAGCCAGATCAGATTGTAGCTGGGATTTCCTGCAGTGATTTCACAACTCTGGGAACGCAGCCACACCACCAGCCGGCCAGCCAAGCGGCCTTCCGGAGGGGACCCCTGGCCTGCGCTCCCCACAGCCCGCTGTGAGTCCCAGCTGCGCGGGTTCAGGACCTATCGGTTCGCACCAGTGAGTCTCAGTTGGGTCTCCATGGAATTCACACCCTCCCCGAAATGCAGACTGTGAGGCCGCCCAGCTGGAGTCTCGAGTGGGCCTGGGGAGTGGCCCGGGATCCACAGTGTGCAGCTGCTCAGACCTGCTCAACCTGTTCAGTCCCGGCAGAATGAGACCCGGGCTGGGGTTCCGCTCCAGCGCTCAGCTCGGATTCCCAGGGGTGTGGGAGACGTGGGGGTATTGAGCACAGTGAGGCTGCATTGATCTGGAGGGGAGAAGAAAAATGCAGATAGAAAGGAGGGGGGAAATTGCCATCTCGAAACTGTGAAGTCTGAGAAAGCTGCAGCTCCGAGACGTGGTCAGGGCTCCCCGAGCCCCAGTCCTGTTTCTTTCTCCCAGGCTCCTCACTCCTAAGTTCCCAGAGCGGTGCCAACACCGTGTAATCCGCAGACTGGACCTGTGCCTTTCTTCTGGTCCCGTGAACTCGCAGGTCCTCGGGGAGACACCCCATTTACTGGGCGCGTGGTCCTGCACTGCACACGTGACTGTGCTGAGCATGCGTGGTGCGCTTCCTTAACTGCAGCTGGTCTGTTCGCTCTTCAGCCCACTAATGGGTGGCCTGACATAGCTCACGGGGAGACATCCTAGACTGCCCATCTTGAGGACACCCCGATACCACACGAATACCTCCCAGATCCTAGTCCTGCCATATTCATTTTGAAATTTGAATTGGTTTCTAGCCCCACTGATGTCAGGGAGCACTGCTGTATTGGGGAGGATTAGCGACACATTAGAGAACGCTCCCAGGGGCCCACATGTCACCCAGTCTGGAGCAATCTGGGGGCTCCCACCCCAGCACAGGCTTTCCTTGGGCCTCCCAGGCTTTCTTGGGGTCTTGGTAGAAGCCCCAGACCTAAAACCAGCATGCAGCAAGCCTGCAAACTCGTCGTCATCACCAGGACGATGTACTGAGTCCGCGCCCGCGGGGACACGGCCTCAGACTCCGCCCTGCAAAGTCTCTGGGACGGACTGGGCAGCTGTGAGCTGTGGGTGTGGCCCTGCCTCTTCCCAAGATGCCCACTAGGTTAAAGCTTTCGTTTTCCAACCACATCCTCTTCGGCCCAGGCCCTCACCCACTTCCACACTCAGACCAACTTCCGCCTTTGGAAAGTCAGGAGCAGCATGACCGCAGGACGTGCGTGTTTCCTAATTTTATAATGTGGCTAATCCTCTCCTGTTCTTATTTGGTTCCTGTCTTTTTTATGTGCTGCCGATGTTAGGATTTTGTTGTTTGTTGCTTTTGTTTGGGTGCTAGGAGGGGGCCCAGGGTGCCACACACGCTAAACACAGGTTCCGTCACTGAGCTATGCCCCCAGCCCCACGGGCCAGGAGTTTTGTATGGTTTTGTTTCATTTTGTGGTGCCGTGATCTATAAATGGTGGGGGGTTTTGAATGTTTTACTCATTTAACCGCAAATCCCATGGCTCTCATTGGTTACACAGTGCTGTGGTCTTTAAGCAGGGATGTTATGTCTCCTGGTGGAACTAGCCATAGAAGCCATCCTGCTTTGTACAGTGGACCCTCAAGTTCCAACTGCCCTGCTATATGAGCAGCTTGGGTCATGACCAGAATTTTAGTTTCCACTTACGACCAAAGTCTTGAGCTATGACCCCAGTGCCGGCACTTGTGCTTCCAGATGGCCTCAGATGCAGATTTAACCTTAAAGGGTTCTGGAAGCCGCATGGCAACATCCCTTCCCGCGTGGGGTTAGCTGGGAAACCCTGGGCCGCCGGGCTCGGCACACTCGGATCTGCCTGTGCACGGGGCAGAGCTCCGGGGGCCGCGGGGAGCCCGAGCCTCCAGCTGACAACTGGAGCTTCAGCAGCCTCGGGACAGAGTGAGTTCATAAGTTGAGCGTCCACCGTGCCCCGTGGGGTGATTTGGGAGCGCTCTGACCCCAGAGCTTTTAGTCCCCACCTCCCCCGTCCTGACCACTGCTGGACACCCACCCGGCATGGCCCCTTCCGGCCTCTGGCCTCCGTGTCTGGTGTGCGGTGTCCTTGTGCATGCTGTCCAGGCCTTGCCTGCCGCCCTGGTGCTGTGTGGACCCTGTTCCTGCGCTCTGTCCTTCTGAGGCTGGGCTTCGCCTGCAGCAACCCACCTGGCTTATGTCCTCTTCGGACAGGAGCAGAGTCCAGGGCACTGCTGGGGCGTCTGTGGCTGCGGTGTGGCCCATCCGAGCGCCTCTGGTCTTAGCCAACCCGGCCCCACCCACCTGCCACTGAACACACAGAAATCTGCTTCCCAGGCAAAAACTCGCTTACTTCAAGCCCTTCAGTAGTTCGTGAGCGAACGGGTCTGCACGGTTCTGTGGGGTGCAACATACGCCCGAACGGTTTTCCTGACACCCGTGTATTTGACTGGCTTTATCCACTTCGCTTCAATTCTAGCTTCCCTGTTTCAGACTTGAAATTTGGCTATCCTGGATCCGTGTTGTTTGGGGCAGTTTTCCACTTAGCACTCCTCCCTGGGGCCAGGCTACTGGCTCTGTGTGAGCATTCGGGACTGACACTGCCAGTCATCCAGAGAGAGGACTGAAAGCGGAAACGGTAACTGGGTTCCGAGCCGGGCTGTCGCTGCCGTCTCCGCGGGGCTTCTCTGTGTGCTCAGAGGGGCTGAGAACGCGTCTGATGTCGGAGTCTCCCCGAGGCTGCAGAGCTGTCAGCAGCCTGGGGAAGCCTGGTCTTTCCTGCAAAGAGGGACCGTTCAGCCTCAGGACGCGTTCGCCTTTCAGGGGCTTAAACCCTCGTCTGCAAAGTCCAAGTTTCTGTTCTCTTTTCTTTTAGAGCCGAGGTCAGCAAACTGAAGGCTGTTTAGATTACAAAGCCTAAAATAGTTACCATCTGGCCCTTTCCAGTGGACATATCCAATCCCTGCTCCAGAACAGGTCGTGTTGTGGTTATAAGTTAAAGGTTCTCACCGAGGCCCTGAAATGGGGCTTTAGGTGGCCCAGGACTCTGACCCTGGGTGCAGAGTTTGGCTTGGGAAGCAAATGTGCAGCTTTGGAAAATGAGGAGTCCAGGCCTTCCGCAGATCCTCAGGGAGACCCGTGACTTGGAACGGAAGTCCTGCACGCATTTCCTGCTCGGGCAGGCTGAGCGCAGGAACTAAGGATAGCACCCTCAGGCGCGGGAGGCTGATCCTGTTAGGAGCCGTGCGGGTCGTGTCAGAGTCCTGTTCGCAGGTGGGCAGTGGGCTCCTTCAAACCCCAAGTGGGTGTGAGACTTCCGGGGGCGATGTTTGCCTCCTTGACTGCAAGCCTGCCTTCCCCCGTCCTGGCCTCCTCTGATGCGCATCTTCGGAGCCCTCACCCAGGGTGCCGGGAACAGGGCCCTGCTCCCCTGCTGTGTGCCTTCCGGGACCCCAGACTCGGTGCAGGCCTGAGGGCCGGCGGCAGTGACGGCCTCCTGTCCATCCCTCCCCCTTCCCGGGCCTGCTTTGTCAGTCCTGATTTATATTTGTTCTTATCGTCAATGCACTGCGGTCACTCACAGAGAAACAGTCACAGGCTACGTGGTGGGGCAAATGAGCAGCGCCCAGAGGAATCCTGGTTTCCGTTCCAGGAGCCTGCAGACCTTGGAGGGGCGATCCGGAGCCTCGGTCCCCGGAGCGCGGGGCATCCGGCGAGGCCCCCCGGAGCAGGCGTCTGAGCGGCCCCATGTGGAATCCGTTAGCATGGCGTCGTCTACCTCGCACGGAATCTTAGAGAAATCAATGTGATGCCCAACTGGGAGAGAAGAAGGGAAGGCTTTATGGTTCCGTGTGTGTTTCCATGTGGATGCTTGGGACAGTGACACTGGAAGACAAAATGAGGTAGGTGGATACTCAGACTGATTCTTGAGAAAGAGTGCGTTTGGGTTTCAATGAAATAAAGTAATGTTCAACTAGTGCTTTTTAATTACCCCTGACGTGCTGAAAGGAAGACCCCAAGAATGTGCTCCCACTAAATGTGCTTCTCCACCCAGGGGACCGAGACATCCTGGCCGATTCCCGCAGAGGCCTGGCCGTGGAGATGTGACTGGAGCGCAGAGTCGTGCTGCGTAGAGTCCAGGCGAGCGAGGTGCAGTCTCCCCAGGCGACAGGCGGCTGTGCCCCGGAAGGTCCAGTAGGTATCCGCGGGGGAAGCCAAGTCTGCTTCCGAGGGGCTCGGGACTAGGTGCTTGGCCTTTGGGGACACTGGAGCGCATCCTAGTGCCCCGTGGTGCTGGCCAGCCCTGCGAGGCACAGCACTGTTGTGATGTTGGGGTCCTTGCCCCTGGGGTGTGCCCGTCTCCTCCCTGTGAGGGCACAAAGGGCCTGGACGACTGCAGATGGACAGTGCTCCCCGGAGCTGCTGTCCCCGTCAAGAACTACGAGCTGTGCCTTGTGAAATGCGTGCTACACTGTGTCTAACCAGAGACAGGCAAGAAGTCCAGCGAGTGGACAGGATATCAAGGTGGGCAAATGGAATGCGGCCCCCGCACCAGGCCTGGAGGAGCTGAGAGGGCGACAGACTTGGGAACGGGTTCCCTGCAGTCTCCCCTACTGCTCTCACAGGAGCCCGCACAGCACTCGGGGCACACGTACTCAGCACTTCCTCTGCCGCTGCTCACAGTGGGCACACCCCCCCCCAGACAGAGGGCGACCTCCCGGGGACACTCCCACGCCGCACAGATGTCGGCCTGTGTGGGGCACCCGCTGCATTTCAGGACACTGACCCAGTCGGACACCGTGGAGACCACAGGGAGTGCCCCGGGTCCACGTGGTGGCTGTGGACCAGCTGGGATCCCTGGAGACGGGCTGGAGGCTGGGGCAGGGCAGGGACAGCGGAGCGTTTGCCACCCTTGGGTGACCTTTTGGGGCTGGGAGGGGCCCTTTGGCTGGGAGGAAACAGAGCTCTGCCCCTACCTGCCGTTTTCTCCAGTTTCCCTCAGCAAACTTTGAAGGAATGAACAAAGACAGTTAATGTAAAGAATAGCTAAGTTTTTGTTGGTTTCCTTCAGCCTCATTTTGTGGTGCTGGGGTGGAACACAGGGTCCAGGCATGCTAGGCAAGCACTGCCACCACTGAACTATCCCCCAGCCCAGGCCCCGCGGCCTTTAGATCCCTGGAGTAGCGACCAGCATGTGGAGAATGCAGTATGAAGTGTGTCGTAGAGTGACAAAAACAGCCTTGTCTGCGCCAGCAGCCGGCTCACGGGGCCAGAGGGGCAAAGGGCCCAGGGAGCAGCATGTCGTAGGGGTCCCCAAGCGCTGGGCTGGTGCGCTGCCTCGAGCTGAGCGGGTCTCCTCTCCTCCTCTGCAGGGCCATGGCAGGTCCCCTTGGCCTTCTCGTAGGCGTGGTGCTCATGGCCAGCCCGGTGCTCGGAATCCAGCCCTGCTCCTCCGACGGCCAGACAGCCTTGTTTCACTTTTGCAACCTCACCCAGGTCCCCCAAGTCCCCAGCACCACCAGCAACCTCCTGCTGAGTTTCAACTACATCGGGGCAGTCACCAGCTCGTCGTTCCCCTTCCTGGAGCAGCTCCAGCTGCTGGAGCTCGGGTCCCAGTTCACACCCTTGGCCATCGGCCCAGAGGCCTTCCGGAACCTGCCCAACCTCAGGATCTTGGACCTGGGCAACAGCAAGGTCCACGTCCTGCATCTGGACGCTTTCCAGGGCCTGGCCCAGCTGTCCGAGCTCAGACTGTTTCACTGTGGTCTCTCGCATGCTGTGCTGAGGGATAGTTATTTCAGAAATTTAAATTCTTTAACCCGCCTGGACCTGTCCAAAAATCAGATTAGTAATCTTTCCCTTCATCCTTCATTTCAAGAACTGAATTCCTTAAAGTCTCTGGATTTTTCTCTCAACGGAATCCTCGCCGTATGTGAGGGCGAGCTCAGCCCGCTCCAGGGGAAGACGCTGTCTTTCCTCAGCCTCAGGGCGACCCTGGTATACAGCAGGGGTGTGGACTGGGCGCGGTGTGGGAACCCGCTCCGGCACCTGCGGCTGGAGACCCTCAATGCTTCCGAGAACGGCTGGACAGCGGCCACCACCGGAAATTTCAGCAGCGCCATCTCGGGAAGTGAGGTTTCTGCTTTGATTCTTCGGTACCACAACATGGGCCCTGGGTTTGGCTTCCAGAACATCAGAGATCCAGACTGGAGCACGTTCTCAGGCCTGGGCAGGAGCTCAGTGAGGAGCCTGGACCTCTCGAAAGGGTACATCTTCTCCCTGAACGCCCGGCTCTTTGAGACACTCAAGGACTTGAAGGTCCTGAACCTTGCCCACAACAAGATAAACAAGATCGTAGACAGAGCGTTTGACGGACTCGAGAGCCTGCAGATCCTCAATATGTCCCATAATCTCCTGGGGGAACTTTACAATGCCAACTTCCGCGGGCTGCCCAGGGTCGCCTACATTGATCTACAGAAGAACCACATTGGCATCATTCAGGACCAAACCTTCCGGTTCTTGGGAAATCTGCAGACCTTGGATCTCCGGGACAATGCTCTTAAAGCCATTTCTTTTATTCCAAGCATACTGACTGTCTTCCTAAGCGGCAACAAACTGGTGACCTTGCCAGACATCAGTCTTAAGGTCAACTTCCTCCAGTTATCAGAAAACAGGATGGAAAATCTGGCCAATCTCTACTTCCTGCTCCGGGTACCCCATCTCCAGACCCTCATCTTAAATCAAAATCGCCTTTCCTATTGTCAGCCAGGTCTTCGCCCTTCAGCAAACCCCAGCTTAGAAAGGCTTTTCCTTGGAGAAAACATGCTGCAGCTCGCCTGGCAAACCGGGCTGTGCTGGGATGTGTTTAAGGGGCTTTCGGGTCTCCGGGTCCTGTTTCTGAACGACAACTACCTAACCTTCCTCCCCCCAGGGGCGCTCAGTGACCTGACCTCGCTGAGCGCGCTCAGCCTCAGCTCCAACAGGCTGACCGCACTCTCTCCCGGCAGCCTCCCGGCCAGCCTGGAGCTCCTGGACGTGTCCAGCAATCAGCTCCTCTCTCCTGATCCTGGCGTGTTCGCGTCGCTCCGTTTCCTGGACATAACTCACAACAAGTTCATCTGCGAGTGTGAGCTGAGCCCGTTTCTCAAATGGCTCAACCACACCAACCTCACCCTGGCCGGGCATCCGGAGGACATGTCCTGCGCGTACCCCGCCTCGCTCTCGGACGTGCCCCTCCGCTCTCTCTCCACAGAGGGCTGTGACGAGGAGGAGGCCTTCCAGGCCCTGTCGTTTCCGCTTTTCATCGTGTCTGCGGTCTCTGTGACCCTGCTGCTCACGAGCGTCCTCACAGTCGTGAAGCTCCGGGGGTTTTGTTTCCTGTGCTACAAGACAGCGCAGAGCCTGGTGTTGGGCGACCGTCCCCCGGGAAGAGAGCCCGACACCTATAAATATGATGCCTATTTCTGCTTCAGTAGCAAAGACTTTGAATGGGTGCAGAACGCTTTGCTGAGACACCTGGATGCCCAGTACAGCGACCGAAATGGGCTTAACCTGTGCTTTGAAGAGAGAGACTTCGTCCCCGGGGAAGACCACATCGCCAACCTGCAGGCGGCCGTCTGGAGCAGCAGGAAGGTCGTCTGCCTCGTGAGCAGGCACTTCCTCCGCGATGGCTGGTGCCTGGAAGCCTTCAGCTACGCCCAGGACAGGTGCGTGTCCGACCTCCGGCACGTGCTCATCGTGGTGGTGGTGGGGTCGCTGTCCCCACGTGAGCTGCTGAGACATCCGGCCATCCGTGGCTTTGTGCAGAAGCAGCAGTACTTGAGGTGGCCTGAGGACCTCCAGGATGTGGGCTGGTTTCTCAGTAAACTCTCTCAGCGCATACTAAAGAAAGAGCAGGGAAAGAAGAAAGACAACAGCATTCAGTTGCAAACTGTAGCCTCCGTCTCCTAGGGACAAGGGCAGCGCGCAGTGCGTCCCAAGCCGCGAAGACGCCTCGCTCCGCGTCTGTGCCGAGTTGCCGCTTGGGAATCCTTTGCGGGGTTTCCTTCCTGCTGTGAAGGACTCTTGATTTTCTTGTCCACTCAAGGTTTTGTCTCGCTGCCCAGGTGGAGAAGAACGGACTGGAAAACTGGCTGCACCTGGCAGCGGCCGCTCGCCGTTGATTTCCTCTCAGACCTGGTGCTGCCTTTCTGTCGTGCTGTGTGACAGCCAGCGTCCTGGCGTGGCAGGGACACCTTGGGAGAAGTGGCAGAGGGCGCCACGCTCCCCTGGGTCTCTGTTCTGGAATGGGCTGGGCGGCGATGCCGAGTTCTTGTTCTCCACAAACCAGCACTGAACAGGAAGCAAACAGGAGAGGTGGATGGGAAGGACGCGCTGTGGCCCGGGTCACACTCTGCCTCAGGGCTCACGGGGGGCCCTGGAGACATGGGGAGAGGACAGCAGCGCCCTGCGGCCGCACGCACTTCCCTCCCAGGGTGCAGCACCGGGCGGCTCCAACCCTCTGTCTTTCCTGCACACCACAGCTCGTTCATCAGCTCCGCCACCGCCGTGGGAGGGAGCGGGCCCTGCAGCCGTGAGCTGTGTGACCTGGCTCGGGTCCTGGGGGCCTCGGCCTCCTCGCCTGGGCATCACAGCACCGCCTCCTAGAGCTGCTGCGGGACCCACCTGGGTCCAGGGCGTCGGGCCCCAAAAGACCACACACACCATAGCCTTCTGCACCATCGCCACAGCTTTGGGTCTGTGTTTTTTAATCTTAAAAGGAACCTATGTGTATTTTGCATTCTAATCCTTTTGTATGTTTATTAATAGACTTTTTTTTTGTTTGTTTTTTACAAATACACTAAGAAAATGTAAACCAAAAGTGCGTCGTGATTACCCCTCACTCACACCAGAACTTCTTGCAGGGCTAGGAGTCTGGAGGAGTAGGGCGGCCAGTGGGGCTCGGGGTGCAGTACCAGGGACCCTGCGTGGGGGGCCATGGCCATGACCCTGATTCCCAGACCCGCCCCAGGGACACACCTGTCTATTGGAATGGCAGTCTGCGACACGCACGGTTCTTCACATCTGACTGCGCCCCAGCATCTCCAAGCCGCACTGCAGCTCACACAGCGGGTGGGAAGCACCTTCTGACCTCGCTCCACACGGCGCTCAGGGCAGACCCCCTCACCTCACAGGTCCCGCCGCTCCTGAGTCCAACCCTGTGTCTAACTCACCAGAAATCCTTTTCAGCAAAGACCTGGAGATTTCTTCAAATCTTTTCATTTGTCTTCTGTCACCAGGCCCAGCAGCTGGAAATCATTTTGAAGGATGCCCAAGGGAGGGGCCAGGGGCACCGAGCAGGGAGGGGGGTCTGGCACTTGGTAGCTCGAGGTGAGGCTCCAGGACACTGACAAATTCACCAACAAACCCCGAGGTGACCAGCGTGGAGGAGGAAGTAGCCATCCTGCTCGCTGGTTTGGAGGGTCCACTCCACGATCGTGGTCCCTACTGATATAGGGGAACGAAACTCCCAACCTACTATATGTCCGACACGAGTTCATGTTCTCTAAAATAGAAGAATGAATTTTAGGAACAACAGAGGGTAAAAGCAGAATATATTTGTTGAGAGAAAGAAAGCTTCTGTCTGAGAGAGAGACAGAAGGGGTCCCGAGTGGGTTGCCAAAGACTGTCATTTCTAGGGATTTTATAGAGTAAAACCTTGAGGTTACATGGGTTCAAGGTGGGGAAAAATGGGAACTTGCAAGGTGGGCATAAGGTGGGACATAACTATGGTTAACCAATAAGATTAATTGCTCAGATAAAATTGATTAAACGAAGGACAAATGGGGAAGCGAGTCACATAGTAAGCAGAGATACTTAACAGCAGTGACTCTCTGTAGGGGGTTGGGATGCTGACTCCTGGCTTCCTCAGGGTGATAGAGAACTATTTAGAGTATCAGCCCTTAGGATATGGGTGCATTTGTTTGACCTTCTGTCTTGAGGCCTGGCCCACAGCAGAGGTGCCTGTCTCCCCCATAGTTGCAGGGTATCTGGGCTTCTGCACTGGCTCCTTCGAGTACCTAGCCCTGTCTGACTGCCTATAATATTTCCATGGAGCTCAGCTGCCTGTAATGCTGCTTTTGGTCTGCGACAGGAAGCGCACAGGGTCGGTGGGTGTGCTGGAGCGAGATGCCCACTGCTCAGCTGGAAAGCGGGAGAAAAGAGAGGCGGAAGGGCTCGGATCCTGTGGAGCCCTTGGAGCACACAGGCAGCCCAAGGCCCCCCATGAGCCCCTGCTTCTAAAGGTCCCATGCCTCCTGTGGCACCACTTTGGGGACAACCTTTCAACACGTGGCTGTGGGAGGATCCCAGGCCCAACTCTACCGCCCCAGGGTGTGGCCCGTGGGCATGCCGAAAGGTAGGAACTGATCTAGGAGTGTAGGACTACCTACTGCTTACTATATTGGAAACTGAGACTATTCTGGAAAATTTAGACTATTGGTTGGAGCCATTGTAAGCTTCAAAGTGCATCTCACTCATCACCCCAAATACAACGGACTTGGAAAATTCCTGTCAACCTCATGCATCTGCAGTGAATAACGTTTGATGTAATGTAAAACAAAAGTGGCTTCAAGTCGTAAATCATGGACTAACACAAGTGGGAGTGCAAGTGTAAGATCGTTAAATGTTCCTCTGCTACAGTAAAAATTACCATGAAATGTTTACAACGTTAAGTGCAGAAATGACATTTGAGGACACATTTAGAATCATGGAGAAGCCGGAAGAATGAACTCGAAGAGCTAATGGCGATGGCGGGCGAGTTCGGCCAGTTCTTCCCCGGAACATCCAGCAAAGCTGCAGAGATTATTTTTGGAATCCTTTAAAGGCCCCGGAGAGCCACAAGGCCGTGGGCAGGGCCAAGTCCGGGAAAGGGGCCGGAGATGAGCGCGCCGCGGGGAAGACGCAGGAGAAGCGCAGAGCCCCGCGCCGAAGTCCGCTCTGCGGTCTGCGAAGGCCGCACGGCGGGAATGCGGGCGCACGTCCGCCCGTCAGGAAGGAAAGTCAGCGGACGAGAAAAACGGACCAGAGGATGAGAATGTCACAGAGGTACGCCCAGTGCCCCCAAAGCAGATGAAAGGTCTTTGACCCCTTAGTCATCAGAAAAATGCAAGTCGGAGCCAGCTGGTGCCGCCCCTGCTCGCCCGGGAAGCACTCGGTTAAGGAGGCCCGGTCAGCGAGGAGTGCGCGAACGGTGCCGCCTGCTGCAGCGAAGGCCGCGCAGCGTCTTACACACGGTGTGTCTGCAGCGGAATCCCACGCGTGTGCTCCCCGAGGGCACAGCGACGTGTTTTGAGCGTGTTCTCTGCATCCGCCAACGTGGGAACACCCACGTGACCACCAGCCACACAGCAGATGAACGGTTGTCACTGGAAACAACCAGAAATGACAGCCAGGCCCAGCCGCACGCAGCACTGTGAGCGACTTCGCAGCAGTGTCAGGCCAGCGAGAGAAGGCGGCAGCGATTCCGTGTGGAGCGGTGCTGCGTGTAGAGGGCGGGAAAGACCGCGCTCACCTGGGGCGTGACGGCGCTGGCAGGAGGGCCGAGGGGCTTCCGAGGCACCGCGCTGTTCTCCACTGCGCAGCTGGAGCCAGTGAGCTCGCTTGGTGATGATATGGGGTCATCAAAATACACAGTGAACACTCAGTTCAAAACCCTGTGTCACCGTAAAGCACACGTCGCCAGGGACCCCTCGGAGTCCCCCCTCACTTCAAACACCGTCCAGTCGTTGTTGCCACTTTCCGAGGCAGCTCCGTAAATCTTCTGCTGTGAGTGTCTTTTTGTGGCTGCCCCAATGTCCTGAATTAGTTCAAAATGCTTACAGCAGTTTCTGTCAAACAAAAACATGATGCTGTAGCCGGACATGGTGGTGCATGCCCGTAGTCCCAGCACTCGGGCGGCTGAGGCAAGAGGACGGCTGTGAGTTCAAGTCCAGCGTAAGTTACATAGTGAGTTCAAGGCCAACCTGAACTACGTAGCTAGAACCTGCCTCAAAAAAAAAAAAAAAAAAAAGTCGCAGTGTCCTCATCCATATTCTCCACTGGCTCTCACACCACATGACTTCTGGCTCTTCCCCAAAGCCCAAAGTCAAAACAACCCTGAGAAGGACACCTCGAGGTGGCCAGGACAGCACAACAAAAGACCTCAGGAAAGAGGACGCCAGAGGGGCTTCCGGAAGTGGCAGGAAGGATGGGTGAGCGTGTCTGGGGAAGGGTTTTGAGGCGGATTCAAGGGCAATGTGTCTTTTACTGTAATAATTCTTTTCTAATTTAAATATCAACCATATTTTTCAATCATACATCATATATTTTATCTGTACTCATTAATTCATTCACTTTTCTGTAAGGTCTTTTGCTTCAATTTAAAAACAAAAAATTTTAAAAATCAAATTTGCTGTAGGTGTTAAAGAAATAAGACATGTAGTGCACTGATTTGTATAGAACAAGTGGGGCGAGCTCCTCAGACGCCTGGTTCTTGCTGGGGCTGTGTTACGGTTTATGTTCCTGTGGCCCCGCCAGGTCTCATGTAATCATGGCATGGACGGGGCTGAGTCTGGTGTTTGCGACTGGTTTGTTGTCTGGCTCTGGGATTGGCGATGTGAGTGCTGCACCCACCCGGGGGTGGGGCCGGCATACAGTGAAAGGGTGAGGGGAAGGCGCCCCTCCCTCTCTCTGTCTCTCCCTCTCCCTCTCTCTGTCTCTCCCTCTCCCCCTCTCTGTCTCTCCCTCTCTCTCTCCCTCTCTCTGTCTCTCTCTCTCTCTCTCTCGCCAGTTTACACCAGACTGTTTTGCAGCCGCCATGAATGGCTGCCCTGGTGCCACGCCACCCTGCCTTGGAGCCAGCTGAGTAGGGACTGAAACCTCCAAGAACTGTAAGAAGTAAACCTTTCCTTCCCTAATTTTGGGCATCAGGTATTCCATCTCAGCAATGAGAAAACAGCAACCAGGACGGCCACCTCTGATGTGCCCCCTGCTCGGTCCCTCCAGGGAAACCCAGGTGAAGGTGTGGGGACAGCACGGCCAGCAGGGGCAGAGGACTGCGGCGTGCACAGCCAGCCTTGGTGCTTCCTGTCTGCGTCTCACTGGCTGTCCTTGAAACAGGCAAAAAAGAAGCATCTGTTTTCGTAAAGTGTAATGGTAACTTCTGTCACTGACAGGAGATAGAGAATCAGCCAGTTAAACCACTCATGAAATAAAAGCACTTCAACATGTGAATATACATGCAAATATAGACATACACATATGTGTAGTTTTGCTCAATTTTATTTTTCTTGAGATTAAAGGAATTTAATCTGTTTTACTTAGCAATTAAACATTTCATTTCTCATTGGCCACAATAACTTGCATTTAGATCATGCTTTCAAGAAGTGAAACATTTTCATTTTACAGAAAATTCCATGGAAAGAACTCGCTAAGGTCCCCTTGAGCACTGGGCCCTGGAGGTTCTGACAAAGGGGCCTTATTCCTACACTCGGGGACCTGGTCCAAGGAAATCAGGTTTCTCCCCTGGCTCGTCCACATCTGCCTGGGGAGGCTGCTGGATCAGAGAGGTGCTCGAGGCATGAGGATTCGGGGGGCAGGTGCTCCTTCCTGGGGTGCAGACCGTAGGCTGCTGCTCCGGTGGCCCTCAGCTCACACTTCATGGCTTCTCCGGTGACCGGTGACCAGGGCAGTTCCTTGCTCCGGCGCCCTCCCCAGCTGCAGCTGTGTTCTTGGGCCGGTGTCTTCAAGCCTGCAGGCCATGGCAAGCCAGGGGGTCTCACAGTAAAGCCAGCAGTTGCTGCACGCCGGCCCGCGGCCCCCAGGGAGCTCTGTGGAGAGGGTGCAGGGTGGGGGAAGCCTGCGGGTCCCAGGCTTAGGGACAAACGCGGCAACCAGAGCTGGCAGGCGGCACTGGCTCAGGTTCGCCCCCAAATGAGCCGTGGGCCCCAGCCGCTCCCTCAAGGGGAGCCAGGGACGGCACCTGGCTTGGAATCAGGAGTCCGAGCTGTGGCTCTGGCTCTGTGGCTCAACCCCCGCCCCGAGTTTCCCGTGTGGGGTGCAGCTGCCGTCTCCCCAGGGTTAAACGGCTTGGCTCTGGCACGCGGCGTGCGCCGAGGGCGGATGCCTGCTGTGAAGGTGACCGTCGCGGTTTCCCTGGTCTGGGTCGGCCTCTGGGCCCCTGGTCTGCCCCCCTGCTCTCTGTTCTCCAGAGGTTGAGGCAACGCCTCGGGACTTCAGAAAAGAAGTCGCAATGCTGTTACCGAAAGAACCATCAGAGTGGACACACCCTAAGCGTGCCCTGCGACGTCCCCCGTGCGAGCCCACCCCAACTGAGGCAGGGTATTGCCATCGCCCGGCAGAGCCCTCCGCCTCCCAGTCCTGTCCTGACCCGACTCAGGTCACCAGAAATCGGTGCGACTTCTGTCCACACAGATAATTTCACCTGTTCTAGAACTTCATATAAGTGGACTCATTCAACCAAACTTTGCATCTGTTTTGTTTTACTCAGCGTAAGTTTTAGGTGCTTCTAGCCTGCGGCCGCGCATGTTCTGCTCTTGCTGTTGTGCTGCGCCCTCATTTATCTGCCCAGCCTCCCGCTGAGATGCACCTGGTGGCTCCCGATTTTAGCTGCTGGGTGGAGCCTCCCACTCGTCTCTGTGGACGGTGGATGTGGTCCCTAGGGGCGAAAGGGTCTGCTGAGATGCTGGCGGTTTAATTTCTGCCAGCCCCTGGTGTGGTTGGCTTTGCCATTGAGTCGTCCTCAGGGTGTGAGCCGTGGCTCCCGGGGGTTCCATTTGCGTTTCCCTGGCAGCTGAAGTTTCCATTAGGTTTTCATTTGCTGCGCTGCCATTTCTGTGTCTTCCTTAGGAAGTTTCTGTCCGTTTTAACTGAGTTGCTGGTCTTTACTGCTGATCTGTTGGCAGACGTGTGATTATGTTCAGATACCTGTCTCTTCCAGGTATATGTAATACTATTATTTTCTCAGTTTACTGTTTGACTGTACATTTTACTTACAACGTGTTTAATGACAAACTTCTTTAACTCTGTTGAAGCCCAGTGAAAAGTCAGTGCGACCGCAACCCACAGAAGGATGACGGCAACACTGCCATGGGGAGGAAGTGTATTAGGCGAGAGGGGAAGGGTCGCCTCGAGGACAGAGAGCGACCCCCGAGGGGAAGACGTCAGGGCCTTAAGTCCATGAGTAACTGCAGCCGGGGGAGTGGGTGTGTGGGCCGGAACAGCCAGGAACATTCGGTGCTTTTCGGGGTGGAGTCTTGACAGGGACCCTGCTGGCCTCTGTGGTCATCGCCGTTCTCGGAAAGGCACGTAGGTGTCCTTGCAGGTGAATGGGCTGCACCCTCTAACTCCCTCCTCCCCTCACCCACGTTACCCAGTTATCCCAAGGCTGGTGTCCCGTGGCCCGTCGGTTCTGTCCACGTCCCCGGGCCCCGAGGATGGACCTCTGTCTTCGAGAGCCTCCCGGGTTTACGCCTGCATGTCAGTCCATCGTCCCTGCGAGGTCTGGGAGCTGTCCCCACGCAGCACCGCACTTCGGGAGGGGACCCCGCGGGCTGGCGGCAGCACTCTTGGTAGGCACGCAGGCAGCTCTGCCCAGGCCAGAGCCCCGGAGAGCAGGCGAGGGAGGAGCCCGCGCAGAGAGGACACCGGGTGCGCAGGAGCTGAACGGGAGGAGGTGCTGGGTGGAGGGACCCCCAGGGTCACGGGAGAGGAGGGGCGGGACCAGGGCAGAAGCCAGGAAGCCTGACCCAAACAAAGCCCATGGAACAACCACGCGGTGGGCCGGTGGGTGGACAGACAGGCAGACGAATGGACAGATGGGTGGATGACAGTCACCGTCGAGGGCAGTGTGGAAATCACACGAGGTAAAGCCCAAGAGACACCCCTGGCAGTGACTAGATGGGGTCAGCGACGACTCCACGACACACGAGGAAGCCACCGCAGTGGTGCCAGGGGACAGGAAGCCCAGGGGGCAGCGAGTGTGGGCCACACTGACCAGCGGGCCGTGGCCGGGGGGTTCAGGAGGGAATGGCGGCGGGGCAGGGCCTGGCTCCCGGACGGGGAGGCCGCGCTGTGGGGAGAGCCCACGGGCTGAGGGCGAGGCCCCTTGGGAGGAGGACCTCGCTGAGTGCCGGGAAGACCGCACGTGCAGGAGGGCGCCCAGGAGCCCGCAGGGCCCAGAGTGGGCAGGCTCAGACTGGCCAGGCCACGGCTGTGTTACACACGCACAAGGCGTGAGGGTGTTCTCGGACCTGGAGGCCGCACAGGCCGCACACACAGGACCAAGTCCCGCGGACCAGCCACCATCCGGACGCGGCGTCTGCTGCGCCCGCCCTGCTGTCGTTGCCTGGGGAGACTCCGTCCGGCAGGCTCCTCAGAGCTGAAAGGTGCGCGCGCCTGTGTGCGCCAGCGAGGTCTCACCCAGTCTCCGGTACGGATGGGGAGCGCTGGCCGGCTCGAGGGGGATGGGGACAGAGCGTTGGGCCCGTGGCTGCTGGACGGTGAGGGCCCCCCAGGGCTCGAGGGGGAGCTCCCTGCCGGCCGGGCCTCGCACAATTTTCCGGGATGGGTTCCATATCTGAGTCACAGTGACCTTCTGGGGGGAAAAGTGAGCTCAAATTGCTTCAGCTGTTCTTGAGTGGTGGGTGTTGGAAAACAGATGCACGTACACGCACGTGTACACTTCCCTTTGTTAAGAGAACAAAAGGCCCTGGCCTATCTTCACAGGTGCGCGCGGCTGACAGCAGCTCAGAGGCTGGGAACTCAGCGGGGCGCTTCCGACACCTTCCAGGAGGCAAACTCAGCCGGCCTCGAAGGAAAAGGCCTCGGACACAGCCAGTTTGCAACCCGCGTCCCGGCCCACGGTGGGCACCGTGCCCTGCCCAGCACGTGAGCAGAGCTCGTTTACAGGAGCCCTTCGAGGAAGCCAGGGATTCGCCATCCGCTTTTCTTTTCGTTAAACACAAGCCTGATGAAAAGAAGAACAAGGAAAAGGAGCGGAAAGCAAAGGGGCGCTCACTGTCCGGCAGGTGGGAGCGACTCGCTCCGGCAGCCCTGGACAGCTCTGCCGGTGATCGCGGTTCGCAAGCCGAGCGGGGATTTCAGGCCCGCCCAGGAGGCCGGCAGAAGCGACCCCGAGGTGCCCTGGACATCGCACTTTGAAAAGTGGCTCAGATGCGTCTGCGGAGCAATGGCGATGCTGATACTGTCACCAAGAGGCCCGGCTGGCGTGCTTCGTCTGCGAGGGACACGCTGACCTGCCCAGCCCTGGCCAGTGGGGCAACCCCAGGCAGTAGTTTGGGGCGAGCTGGTTCCCAAGGAGAGGAAGGGCCAGGAAGTCCAGAGAGCGGGCTGTGGGCCGAGGCCCCAGGCCCAAGCCCCGTTCTGAGGTCACTGCTGCGTGGGTCACCTGCCTGGCTCTCCTTGGCACGGTGTCCACAGGCCACAAGACGTGGGGGGAGGGAAGCAGGGCGCCCACATGGGGCACTGGTGGCCTGGGCCTCTGCCAACTGCAGCCTCTGCCTTCCCCGGCCTCGGGGAGCCCTCTGCAAAGCCGGCACGAAGGTGCACCCCGCGCGGGCCTGGTCCTCTGTGGTCCTGGCCCCACCCCGCATCAGGATGCAGCCGATGCCGCACAGGGCTCGGAAGCTGAGAGATGCACAGCCGCGTTTCCTGACCTCGGGCTCACCGGGGTGTCCTGCAGGGACAACTCGCGTGCGCACTCGCAGGCACCTCCACATCCTGCGTCCTCTGCCCCAGCCAACCCGCCCTGCCCGCAGCCCCAGGTGCCACCCCTGCTCCTCACCCAGCGGCCTCAGCGAGGGCCCTGAGGGTCCCCCGGCAGGGTCCCCAGAGCTGGGCAAGGGACTTTGGTCCCCCGACGTGCATCACTGGGAGAAACACGACTCAAACTCTCATCCCCCCTGAGGTCTGCTTTGCTGCCTACGTCAAGTGCCCCCCGAGATGCAGGAGGACGCGCACCTCCCACGAGGTGTGGCTCGGGAGGGCGACAGCAGGGGCCCCCTCAGCGGTGCCCACGTTTGCGTGGGAGCCACCCAAGTGTCCACACGAGGTTCCCCAGGAGTACACTTGACATAACCTCACACCCGGACAGCAGAGACCCCTGAAGATTTTTTAGAAATGGGGTCTCACTCTGCTCCCCAGGCCAGCCTCCACATCTGGACCTCAAGCCATCCTCCCGCCTCAGCCTCCCTAGTACCTGGTCACAGGTGTGCAAGACTGAGTCCGGCTCCCCACATGTTCCACTGCCCCGCTCTGAACCCCCCTCAGTTTCCAGGGCTGCAGAGGCTGCCCGGTCCGCCCGTGTCCCCACAGACCGGCGGCTCCCAGGCCATCCCGCCCACAGCTCCACCCCGGCTAACACTCCCCAGGCGGAAGGAAAAGCCCTGACTGGGACCAGAGCCCGGGACCTCAGAATGTGGCCGCTTTGGGGTCAAGGTCTTGGGAGGTAATCAAGTCACAAGGTAGACCGGGGGGCCTGGGCACACGTACTCAGGAAGCTGGGGAAACCACGGGACAGCGGGGCCCTGGCCACGCCTTTCCAAGCCTCGGATTCTGCGTGACACACAGGCGCGGTGCCCAAGCTGGAGCCCTCGCCGGCTCCGCGGCAGCCCAGTCCCCGGCCGCGCTGTCCCCACCGAGCGCCAGGGGGCGCTGCGCACCTCAGCCGGCCCAGGGCACAAGGGAGCGGGCAGCGCGACGCGGGCGCCACCCAGCGGGCGGGACGCAGAGGCGGACGCCAGAGACACGCACGCACCACTGCACGCACCACACGGCATGCACACGACACACTGCACGCGTGTCACGCCGCGTACACGCACATTCCACACACCACACACACGCTGCACACACCACACACTCTACACAACACGGCACGCACACGCACATTCCACACACACCATCCCATGCCACTCACACTGCACACCACACACACCACACCACACACTCTACACAACACGGCACACACGCACGCACCTCTACACAAACCACACTCCACGTGTCACCCCCACACGCACACACCAGTGCCTGCTATCCCCCCCCACGCTCACACACACTGCACGCACACCATGTAAGTACCACCCGCCACACTACCAGCCACGCCCACAGTGCGCTGCGCACACTCCCGACTCCCCACCGATGCCCAATGCCTGCTCTGGGCTCTTGGGGAACAGCCCCGTGGTCACCCCTGGCGGCAGTCCTGGGAAGGTGTCCCAGCACCCACAGCCCCCGAGCCCGCTGGGGGTCTCCCGGAGCAGAGGCCCAGGCCCCTGCGTTCCATCCCGAGGGGCTCCCCCACGCACGTGCTGCTCCCTTCTCCGCCCCACGCCGAGCCCAGCAGACTGCTGTCCCTGTGCCCGCGGCCACATGAGCAGCTGTGGGTCCTGGGAGCACGGCGGAGATGGCGCCCTGTGGCTGGGACGGTGGCCAGAGCAGGCGGCCGAGAGGCAGCAGTGCCGTGTGTCTCCGGGGCGTGCTGACTCCTGTTCCGTCCGCCCACCAGGGCCTCGCACTCATGCAGAGCAGTGCGGATGGCGTCGTGGGGCAGGGCCCCCCACCCCGGGCCGGTGCAGAGGGCCAGGATCCTCCCGGCCAGCCCAGCGACACAGGGCTCGCACAGCGCGAGGGACGAGCACTGCCCAGACCTTTGGAAGGACGCTGTCCCCCAGGGGGCCTGGGCGCTCGGGAGGGAGGGGGGCCCATGGAGCAAGGGATCCTGGGAATCGCGAGTCCAGCCTCCCACGCGCACGAGTCCCTTCCAGCTGGCTGGCTGTGTGGGCCAGCATGGCCTGCACCCCTCCGGGGAGAGGGGTCTGCCTTTCAGGAAGCAGCCCTGCCATCCTCGGAGAGCTGGTCCTTCATCCACACGACCCGCCCCTCGGCCCACGGCAGCTCCTTGCCAGAGACGCCAAGAGGCGCTTTCAAGGGCTCTGCACATCGCGCTTGGTCCCAGGCAGCCGGTCACTAATACAGAAATCAGTGACCCAAGAGATGCGTCCAGCTCTGCCCAATAGGAGCTCCAACTCGGAGCTGGCCCTGACGCCTGGGGTCGCTGTCCCGTGTGCACCTGCTGCGAGCCACTCGGCCTGGTGCTGGAGGGGCCTCTGCCCAACAGACCCTCACACCATGGCTCTGTCAGTGGCTCCGGACTGTCGTCTCCCACGCAGGCCTGACCGCCGGCCTCCTCCCTCAGCCACGCCACCACCTTGAGCCAGCAGCCCTGGACACCACGCCTGGAACAGTGGCCAGACTTCCCCACCTCAGCTACCCCAAGTGAAAATGAGGTCCCCTGACTGGCTCCCGGACGGGAGCAGATTCAAGTGTTTGCTGAACACCTACTATGTGCTGCATGTTGGAGAGGAAGAGACAACCCTCCCCAGGCCACACTTGTGACCAGCGCTTGTCCCCTCGAGGAGCGGGGGCCTGAGGCCTCGCTCTGCCCGCACAGCCCCTGGCACTGTCCTCAAGCTTCAGGATCCCCTCTGTGCTGCGACCCATGCGGCTCCTGAGGTTCTTGGGGTGAAGGATCGCAAGAGGATGAGAAAATAAAGACAGAGACAAAGCTGGAGTCAGGTGGAGCCCTTATCCTCCTGATGGGAGGCAAGGAACTGCTCAACCAATGTTGCCGGATTATTTATACACAGGGAAGGATGACGTCAATTTCAGCCCCTCTGCCGAGCAACCCAGGCCTGGATTGTTTAGGAGCCTCCTGTTTCGCTGGGCTGTGGGAGCGTTTTCACGTGGTTGACCCAGGTGCTCTTTGTTACTTTGGTAAGTTCATGTGTGAGTCATTTTCCAGCTTCAACAGCTCCCTACACCTCTGAGGTTGCAGGCCCAGCTTCCCAGGCTGTCCAGAGACAGGGAACCCCTCTGGCTGGGCACAGCCCGGTCCCCACTCTACACACTGCTCGTGAGCCTGTTGAGCACCAAGGCGGCCTTCTCGGGCTCTGACAGCAAGCACAGGGTCCTGAGGCTGAGAGCCAGGAAGGGGATTGCCACGGTCATCGTGGGGACCCCGGGGCCCCTGGGTCCTTCCCTGCTAGCCACCACAGCCTGAGCCCCTCCCGACAGGCAGGCCTGCCCTGCACCGCGCCGGCCCCGACCCGCAGCCCCTCCACTGCGCGGGCCGTGAGCGCAGAGTGCTAAGTGGCTGACGGAGAGCTTTAAGAAAATCAGGTTAATTACGGGAGAACAGCCCTGAGCGGCGGAACCCACGGGTAAGATGACTCGGTTAATCCGCCGCGCCTTTCTGTGCCCAGCAAGTGTGTTCAACTCAATTACCTCTAATTCTCTGTCGAGTAACTCAGCAGAGAAGTTTGTAACAATTAACTTATTCTAAAAAATAGTTCCAGACAAAGCCTAAGTCAAAAAAAAAAAAAAAAACAAAACAAAAACCCGAGGCAAACCTGAGAGACAGTGCACAGATCCGTGAGGCCCAGCTCCCGCAGGACACCCGGCCTCAGCGAGGGGACGCAGCCCCAGGAGCAGCGCGGGAGGAGCCCTGCAACAAGGCTACAGCCCGCCCGGCAGCGTGAGCAGGAAGTGTGGACGGGTGTCCGGGGAGAAGCACCAGAGAGCAGGGCCAGGGCCAGGGCCGTCTGGGGCAGCGGGGAGGCCCGAGCCCGCGCAGCACAGGCCCGGGCTGCAGTACCGGGAGCAGGGCCTGCTCCTTTGAGTGGCCTGGGAGACCACCCAGGACTTTGAGCGTCGTCGCCCACGCTGGCCGTGGTGGCAGGGGACAGCGGCCCAGGGGACAGAAAGGGTGGGAGGAAGTGACCAACTCTGACATCCTCAGTGGTGAGCACAGGCAGGAGGGACAGAGAGCGCACGGCCATGTCCACCTGTCCTGCGGGATGGGCTCCGCCCTCCGTGGACCCCAAGGCCGAGTCCTCCGACTTTCACGGGTGACGTGCGGCCTGTCCTATCGCCACACGCGGCGCCGCTGTTTCTCAGAAGCATCAACTCCCGGACCGGTGAGAAGCCCTGCTGTACCTGATGGAGCGAACTGCTGCACAGGACGCGGCCAGACGGTGTCCCCGTCCTGCCGGTGAGTCCACGAGGCTGAGCCATCTGCCCCTCCCGGGGCACGGACAGGGCAGGGACAGGGCTGTGGCACCACTGAGCGGCGGCCAACCCGGCGCTCAAGGCCAGCAGGGGCCCAGGCCACGGGGCGGCAGCAGAACGCTTGCTGTCTGGTCCCAATTTGACTCTGGTTTCCCAGCTGTGACAAGGTCAGCAGCAGCCCTCCACTGCCTCCCGCTGTCTCCAGGACGCGAGCGCCCGCCTGGCTGAGGCCTGCACTGCTGGGCTCTCCCGAGGTCCCGGCTGCTCCGCCCCGCACACGAGGAACGCCGACCCACCGGGCACCGCCTGCCGGTGTCACCAAGCGCTAGGCCGGCCGCCTGCGCTGCTGCCCGGCCTGTGCCCAGAGCCGAGAGAACGAGGCTGCGCAGCCGCAGTCAGTGGGGCATGGGCTCTGCAGACGGAGAATTCACCCGTGGGGCAGTGAGCGTGGGACAGTGACTCGGGGTCAGCAGACAGAAGGTCCTTATAGGAAAGTAACCATCTCTGTACGGGCAACAAAGCATTTTGAAAAAGGAAAAATATTTAAAGTTATAGTAATACTGAAAGCCATCAGACATCTAGGAATAAGTCTGACAAAAACTGTGCAAGATCTAAAAATCCAAAACTGTTACTGGAAGAAACAAAAGGCCTAAATAAAGACAACAGATGTACTATGTTTGTAAATCAAAAGGCTTAACACACCTAAAATGTCCCCCCTCGCTAACAGATCCAGAGAGGCCAGGAAGTCACAGTCAAATCGGAGCGGGCTCTTCACACCTTCGAAAGCTGATCTTGAAACTGACACGAAAGCATAAAGGATAAACCAGGAATGTCTTGAAGACGGCACAAGCTACCATATTTCAAGGCACGGCAGTCAGCTTCAGCGCCATGGTACCTGGGAGATTTTGCGGCTGCTGCCGGGGGAGTCGACATTTAGCCTGTGGCACGAGTGTCCAGTGCAGAGGCCGAGCTGGGACCGCGAGGCCCGCCCGCAGTGCACAAGTCGGGGAGGAGGCTCGAAGGATGAGGAAGGAGAGAGGTCAGTACTGTAGGGCCCGGCCTGCCCTCCGAGGCAGCGGTCGCCAGCCTGAGCCAGGAACACTGGGCACCCAGGCGCCCTCACCTCGGCTGGCACAGAGCTGGCAGGGGCTGGACTTCACCAGGGCCGTGTGCGCCCTGTGGTCAGCACCGGCAGTGAGGAGTTCAGGGTGCTGCAAAGGAGAATCCCAGACGGGGGCTGAGCCGGGGCTGGGGAGCCGGGGGCAGCACCGAGGGAGCGGACAGGGCACGGGTCCTAGGAAGGCAGGTGGTTGAGGAGACCCCTCCGAGACACACAGACGCGTCTCATGCTTTCCAGCGAACCCCACCATGACGGCTGACCACCCTGCCCTGCCCACCCTGACCTGGGGCTTGAATTGGAACTGAGCAGGAGAGAGAATGGAATTTGGGCCAATCGATGGGCTCTGATCAGAAATCTTGCATTTATACCAAGTAGGACCAATCAGCAGGTACAGATCTCGATCGGGGCAGGCCAGCAGCTACCATGGAAGCAGCACTGGTCCCGGCTGGTCAGGGGCAGGACAGGTCCTGGCTAAACACGGCCTTGCTCCAGGGGGCCTGGAAGTCTGCTCAAGGTTTAGTTCCTGGGTGGTGTGGACTGGGAAGGTCCTGTAAACTTGCCCGGGATTTTTATTCCACCTAGCGTGGACACAGC
>RJWM01010427.1:0-33809 GCA_004363535.1 Dasyprocta punctata | reverse complement strand
AAGGAGGTGGTGCGTGGGGCACAGAGGGGACGAGGACATGTGTGGCCCCAGAGGACGCCCAGTCCCTGTTGTGAGACGTTGTCTGCCCAGACCGGGACCAGCTCAGCTCCGCACACCGCCCCGTCCGCATCCTGGTGTCAGAAGGGAACGGGAAAGCCGAGGCCCGGAGCCTCCCTGGGCGCTGGGTCCAGAGCCGCCAGGCTGTGCTGCTCCCGGCCTGGGCACCCGCCGTCTCGTCTGCACCTTGGCCCTCTCGGTTTCCCTCTGGACACAGAGGTGACTCCAAGGTCTGCGTCTGAGAGACGCCTCGCTGGGCACTAAGGGCGCAGGGCCTCTGCCTTGTGGGATTTGCTGCACGGGAAGGGGGTCCTCGCGGTCCCACATCACAGCCACACCTCCCTGCATGGCAGTGTTTGTGAGCCCGGGGACGCGGTGCTGAGGACATGGCAGCGCTCGGCCAGCGGCCCAGGGACAGAGCCGACTGGCCAGTGGGCAGCCGCGGCGGGAGGGGACTGCCAAGGCACTGAACAGGGACTTTAGAGGGTGCTGGGCGTAGGGACCGTTTCGGTCTGAGATCTGGGGGTTCATTAACCGCACACACAGGTGCTGAGGAGGAGCCTGGGAGAGACCCCTCGGCCTCGGGGACTGAAATAAAGCTCTCAGTCGCGCGGCCTGGGGGAGCGCTCCTGAGTCAGTCTGTGTGTGTGTCTCTGCGTAGCTGTCTCCATCTTCTCTATTTCTCCCTCTCTCCTTCTTCCTCCTCCTCCTCCTCCTCCTCCTCCTCTCTCTCTCTCTCTCTCTCTCCCCGTCTCCTCCAGATTCAGAGGAGGACACCCCTTTTTCCGGACCCCAACCCAGGGGCCATGCGAGGCTGCAGGTTTGGCTATGGGCTGGGTGGGAGGAAGGGGTGGAGCCTGGGCTGCCTGTGGAGAGTTTCAGGGGAGGCGAGACGGGCCCTCGAGGGCCGTGAGGTGACAGCCCTGTCCTGACTCCCTCACACCCCCCCAGTACCCCAGAAGGCAGCCGTGCGGGGGTCCCGCCCACAGCAGAGCGAGGCACAGGCCGGAGCTGGGCTCAGCGGATAGACAACAAGCTGAGCACTTGATGTGTGGGGCGGACCCCCGGCTGGGGCTCTGCCCCGTCCCCCCAGCGACCCAGGCACCATCACCACCCGCTGTCCACTCTGCCACTCTCCACATCAAGTGTGGGGTCCCAGGTGGTGGCGGCTCCTCCGTCATTCTTGGGCCACAGTCCCTGTGGGGCGAGGAGCCCCAGGTGAGGGACGCCTCCGCCCAGGGTGCGGGTGCTGCCTTCAGGAGTGCAGCCCCCTGTCACCGCCGGCTCCCGGGCCCGGCGCAGGGCTCTCCCTCCGCTCCACCTCCCCCAGGGATGACCAGGGAGCATTCTCGATGCTGCCACCGGGCCGCCCAGCTGTGCAGAACACAGTCGTGGGACAGAAGGTGTCACACGGGCTCCAGAGAGCGGCTCCCCGGGCTGCCAGGCGCAGAGTGGAGCATGCTGCCTGGTGGAGCGTGGGCAGCCCTGCCCAGGGTTGCGATCTGGCCAGAGAGGGAGCGGAGGAGTTGCTCCCAGAGCTGGTTTGAGGCCCCTGCAGCACGGCATTACCCAACGGGGCGGTCGCTTCGAGGCCTGCTGCTGCGCCAGCACAGCTGTCAGGCTGGTGGGGTCCCTGAGGGAGCCTTCTGACCCCTCTGCCACCTGCCCCTGCCAAGACCCCACATCCCCTGCGGGCGCCTGACCCTCTGCAGGGCTGGGCCGCTCTTTCCCTGCCTGGTCTCCCGTCCCTTCCACAGGACAGCGGGCACCTGGAGAAGGCCAGGTCACCTCCACTCGCCGGGCTGGGACAGCTTGCCAGGTGAGCAGAGCGTGAGCACGTGGCGCAGGGACACGGCAGAGGGCTGGGCTCCCTCTCTGCATTCGCTTGCAGGGAGGTTAGCATGGCCTCCCCTTCCCGGTCCCAGAGCCCTGACCTTCCTGCCTCACCCCTCCTGGGCACTGGCACAGGGGTGGAAGCCAGGTAAATACCAGGGGCGCAGTGCCAGCCTAGCCCATGGCCTCAAGTGCCGCTGACCCATGCATGGGAACAGACCACAGTCACCATGTGGGCAGCATCCTTCCTCTCTATGCTTGGGCACCAGGAGTCCCCAGGGAACAGCGATTCTCTTCCTAAGGCACAGGAAGCTGCCCGACCAGAGGCCTGGGGTCCTCCAAGGCCCAGGGCTACTAAGCACCAAAGGGTCTCCGCCAGCTGGCAAGAGCTGGCCTCCCCTGGAGTTTGCCAACCACGCTCCAGGCTGGGGACGCAGCGGGACCTGGGGTGCGCTCACACGTGCTGTCTCTGCCAGTGCCCCCCAAGCTGTCACTCTGAAGATGCGGCTCCCTGTGGCCTCTGAGCAGTCTGGTGCGGGGAGGATTTGAGACAGCCCCTGTCGTGGCTGGAGGGCAGCCCCAGAATGCAGGACCCAGAAAGAAGGCAGAAGGGCAAAGGGGCGCTGTCAGGGAACTCCGGAGGTCAGGAGACTCAGGCCACCGCCTCCCTTCCCTGCTGTGGTGCCCAGGACCCTCCCAGCCTCCTTCCTGGAGATCTGTCCCCTTTGGTGTCTCCGTTCCCTCCCCTCAGCCCTCCAGGGTCCCATCCTTCCCTGCCAGAGCCGCGCAGCTTTGATCCCATCTCCGCCTCTGCTTCTCCTTGGACTGACTCACTTCGCCCGGGCATGTCCTGCCTCCCCGGGGCCCGCCCTTCCCAGGACCTGCCCGCACTTGCTGTCGGAGAAGTGAAGAGTCGGGAGCCGAGACCGCGCGGAGCCAGCAGGAGCATTTATCCCGCTGGCGATGTCACAGGGGCCAGGTCAGTGCTGCCATGAGCGCCGGGCTGTGGACAGTTGGGCTCTACTTTTCAGAACTGGTTTGTATTTTTGAGGACCAAAACCCCTTTTGCTACAAGGTCCAGACTGTACAATAGCTGTGAGCCGCTGGAGGAAGATCACTCAGAAGGCGGGGTTCTCTCGGTGCTTCTCTCTCGGGCCTCCGTAACTCGGCTCATCTCGGCAGGATGCTGTCCGGAGCCCTTCGGGCCGGTCGCTCTGATAACTGGTCCCACTGCCCGACCCTCCCAGGAGTAGCCGCAGCTGCCTGTGGAGCGGACCTCTGGCTGGGAATCGAGGAAACTGGGATTAAGAAGTGTGGCGAGCAGTCACCCCTCGGGAAAGTGGCCGCATAGATGCAGGCTGCTCAGGGTTCCGAGTTCCAAACGACAGGACCGGCTCTGGCAGAGGTGAGAGAAAGCTGGGTGGGAAGCCGGGAAAGCACGGGACAAAGTCGGGGGCCAGGAGTCAGCACGCAGGTGGCCGCCACAGCCAGCAGGACTCGCCCAGGACCTTGGTGTCACCTGCTGCTGGGCCACCAGTCCATACGTGGCCACCATCATGGGACATCTCACAAGCCTGGAGCCGGCCTCCAGTTTTCAAAATTCAGCAACAGTGGCCAGGTTTCAGGGACGTGCCCGTGTCGAGCTGCCTGGAGTCGGTGAGGGTGTGGGGCCATGCAGCTGCAGGAGCAGAGGCGGCCGGACTCCCGAGATCAGGAGTGGTGACAGATGACCACGGGATGAGTTTCCTAGGGCTGCTGGAGCAGCATGACAGGAATGGGGACCTTTGCCTGCCTCACAGTGCCCAGGTCCAGATCCAGGTGTCAGCGGACCCAAGGGCCCCCTGTGCCCCAGGACCCGCCTGCCTGCAGCGGTGGGCAGATCCCTGGCCCATCTCCACGCAGCCCTCCCCTCGCCCGTCCACCCGAGGCTGTCCTCTCACGAGGACACCAGTTGGGATGGCGGAGGGAGTCAGCTTGAGTAAGCAATGCCCGCAAAACCGGCTCCGCACGGCTCTGGGTGTGGAAGACTCACTTGGGCAGCCTCAGGCCCCTCGCCGCGTGCTTGAAAGGGAGGCAAAAGGGAAAGCTCGCTGCTCCAGTCTTCGCCTTCCCGTTGCCCGTCACCTCCGACCTCCATCCAGACCCTTCGCCCCCTGACAGGGACTCCTGTGGGACCCTGCACGGAGACCTCGGCCTTGGCCTGGGTCCCTCGGTCCCCAGTGCATGGATAGCACCTTCATACCCGACTCTGCGGTGGCCGCTGTGGGGCAGTCTGGGACCTCACGTATCTTGTATGTTTCTCTAGTAAGCACTGACTGATACACCAGTCGTGGCCAAGATGGGGGCCACTGTTACCCTAACTGATGTCCTCAGCAGCAACCCTGTTTTCGGGGTCACATTCTGAGGTAATGGGGGTTAAGCCCCCACCATATCCTTCTTGGCAGACAAAGGAATCCATGCCATGCCAACGAGCTCTTCCTATTCCATGTTTTGTTTTGAGATTTTGTTGCTCTTGTTGTTGGGAGTATCAGGGGTTGAATTCAGGGCCTCATGCATGCTAGACAAGTGTTCTTCCTCTGTGGTGGATTGACAACTGGTGGTCAGCTTGTAACAGCCAGCTGAACTGAATCAGCATGGTGCTGGGTGTGGAAGGCCCAGCATAAAAAGGAGAACTGGAGAGGAAGAAGTGGTGCTATTGGTTCTCCTGTTGTCGATGGTTCTCCGGGAGGAGTTGGTGGAGTTTCTTTCCTGAAATGAACTCAGCTGTTCTCATTGCCAGAGGAGCTCGGGACCTCGTTGTCGTTGAGGATGGCTGTGGTACTTTTCTGGGGAGCTCGGGTCCTTACTTGTGCGTCACTTCCTGGCTCCAGTGCAGATCCCTCAGCCTGCTGGCACAGAACCTTCGTCCCACTGGTACAGACTTTCTGGCTGACCTTTGGGCTTTCCCAGTGCAGATCCATGAAACAGACTTGCATGAGACATTGTCGTGGGCTCTAGGTTTTCAGCTGGACTGATGCAGGACACTGCCAAGGGATTCAAGCCCTCAGCTGGACTTTGGGGTCTTCAGTGTGTGGACAGATTTCCTGCACTTTTTGTGTTTGACTCTTTGGGTGACTATTATAAAATACTACAATAAATTATATGTCCTGTGTTAAATTGTTTCCCTTGCAATCTCTGAATACAACAACCCCTGAGCTACATCCCCAGCCCTTTTTAGTTTTTATTTTGACACAGTTTCGCTAAGTTGGCCAGGCTGGGCTCAAACTTGCAATCCTCCGGCTTCCTCCTCCCAGGTGCTGGGATTACAGGTATGTGCCACTGTGCCTGGCTGCAGAGCTGGGGTGAGCAGGGAAAACTCACACGGCCCTGGACTCTGAGAAGAAACGCTTGCCTCTCACCCCCGCTCACCTAACTGACCCCGGCATGCCCGGCACTTGCTATGTGGGCAGTGGAGCACAGGGCTAGAGCCTCTGGAGCTGTGGGAGGCTCCCAAGACCCTCAGTACTGCTGGGAGGGAAAGCGGAAGGGCCCCGCCTGGAGGAGCAGGTGTTTAATCCTCCAGCTGCTCCCCAGCAAGCTGGCCACGATCTAGTACCAAATCTTCTCAAGCATCTCATCTATCACAGCCTTCAGACAATGCCCGGGATGTGGGAAATGTCCAGTGGGAACAGAGCAACTCATTTTGCTGCAGTTACCACACGGAATATGAGAACCACGGAGAGCGGAGGGGGCGGAGGTCTGCGGCTGGAATTCGGAAGACCCCTACGGATTCCGCCACAGCGCGTTGAGATGTGCACTTACTCCCCTGCCTCCTGCTATGACTCATTGTCTCCTGGCTCCGAATCTGTGTCTTTCATCAGTTTAAGTGCAGAGTCAGAGAAAACGTCTTTGCAGCCCTGGCCCATCTCCCGGGCTCTGCGCTGTCCGTCTAGAGCTATGTCCTGTCTGTTTCCACCCGCTTCTGTGCGTGGCGCTCAGAGCAATGCCTTCAGCTCTGTCTTCCAGGCAGCTAATCACCCCTTTCGTTATTTACTCTATTTTTGAATTCTTCCAGCTTTTTTATTTCCAGAAATAGTACTTTATGTTTCAATCAACCATTTTAAAACATGGTAACCCTGTTCTTTTCTCCTGTTTTCAATTTCTCTTGATTTCTGTAATGAGTTTAAGCATCTCTAGTTTATAACCTACCTCCGACGATTTCAGTAACTGATCTTCTTTAGGATTCTACTCTTTCACACGCTGTTTCTGTGGGCTGTCTTACTTTTCACTCATTGCCGAGACAGAATACCTGATGCCCAAAATTAGGGAAGGAAAGGTTTAATTCAGTTCATACTCATTTGGCTCCAAGGCAGCATGGCATGGCGGGGCAGCCATTCATGGCGGCCACCAAACAGCAAGGCAAACAAACCAGCAAGAGAAGGTGGAAGAGCAAGAGAGGGAGAGACATGCGTTCATTCGTCCCGCTCTTACTCTGCACCCTAGGCGGGTGCAGCACTCACGCCACCAATCCCAGTGCTAGACAACAAACCAATCACGAATGACAGACTCAGCCCTGTCCAAATTACAAGTCCTTGAGGGGACACAGGAGCATCCGATACACTCTCCTTCCTGGTGGCTGACCTCGGTAGTCCCGGGTTTGAGCTCACACCCACAGCTCTGTCCGAGAGCTCCGTCCCCAGTCGAGTCCCCGTGCTGCTCAGGGTCCTGGCCAGAGGCCACACAGCTGTGTCCACTGCTGCTCTCGCCGGTCAGTGAGGGGCAGCGACTGTTTTCATCTTTTAGGAATTATGCTTTCTGTATGTTTTGTGCGTGTTGGTCTGCAGGAAATGGACAGGTGCACCCTCCTCTCCCATTCCTCCATTTCTTCTCCCCCTTCTCTCCTTCTCTGTATCTTTCTTCCCTGCCTTCTCCTCGGACCTCTCTCCTCCCTGCTAGGCTACACAGACACAACCCTTGGGGTCCTCTCAGGGACACTGGGGAGGAAGCAGAGCCTCCTGCTACTTCCTCCAGAGGCGCCGTCGACTTGGTGGCCCTGTGGCTTCCCCAGGAGCGGCACAGCTGTTGCCCTTCCTCTCCTTCCTCTCCACGGTCTGCAGTCTCTGCAGCTCTAGGTCCCAAGCACCTCGCAGGCACAGTCCAGACCCCGTGTCACGGCCCTGGCCCTGAGCCTGCCATGTCCTTCCTCTCTCCTGCTGACCCCTCTGCCTCTGCTGGTGGAGCCAGGACGACAGGAGAGGATGGACACCAGATCCTGGCACTGTTCTGCTAGTCTGGCACTATGGGGAATCCGTCAGGAGCCTGCCGGCCCCAGCAAGCCAGGGTGTCCCCGGCTGGGCTAGGTCCTGGCGCAGAGAGGTGTGGTTTTCTGGGGCAGGGCTGCAGGGCCCTCTGGTCTGTGGGCCTGGCTGCCAGGCGCTGGGCAGGGTGGGCGCTGCCTCCCGCTGTTCCCCGTGGTGCAGCAGCTATAATTTCCTGAGATGGCATTTAATTTGCACCTCAACAAGCACCTGCTACTTAAAATGCCTAACTACTACAATCTTCTATGATGTCACAGGGAGACTTCCCAGCCAACAAGGGCGCAGAGAACAGAGCTCAGGGAGGATGAGGGCACAGGGTGGCCCAGCCAGAAGTGGGGAGAGCACTTGGGAGCAAGGAGGGGCTGGAGAGGAGGCCAGGCTGAGGACCACCAGGACAGCACCTGACCCCCACGCCCTCCCGCTAATCCCCAGGCACAACAGAGGGAAACCGGAGCAGGAATGGGAATGCGGCGGGGTGCAGCCGCTTCCGGCCCCGTGACATCCAGCCACAGCCCTCACTCCCACCAGCTGGCACCCAGGCTGCGGGGTGGGCAGGGACACAGGGGCACTGGCACCCTTCCCGCCAGCTGCCTCTGATGCGCTCTGAGCAGGACAGGCAGGAGCAGCTGCTCCAGGGCCCCACCTGGCCCACAGCTCCGCCAGGGACAGCCCACCAGCCAGGTGGCCAGGGGTCCCAGGGACTTGCAGGGGAGGACACGGGCAGTCTGGGGAGAGCCCTTGTGCCTAGACCATACCTGGTGTGCTGAGTGGGGTCTTCTCCACTGGAGGGGCAGGGTGGGCAGTGATGGCGGGGGTGAGGCTCTTTCCCACGGTGAGCACAGGCTGGCTGGCACCCAGAGACGCACAGGAGGCCGCATTCCTGGGGGCCGTCAGGCTGGAGCTCCCTGCAACCATGGGCCTCTGGAGTGGCCGCCCATCCCTGCCCAGGGGACCCGTCTGTGTCCTGTGTGGCTCTGCTCTCCAAGGCTGTCTGGACAGACTCCGCCCACGGCAGCCTGGCCTCGGCGCTCTCCTGTATGGGGCAGGGCCCCTGGAAGCCACTGGTCAGCTGCTGGAGCTGGGGACAGGGACACAGGGCCAAGGCTGCTCACGTGGAGCAGCTCGGATAAGCAGCAGGCACCTGAGCAGGGGAAAGCGATCCCAAGGCGGATGGACAGACAGAACACACAGACAGGGAGGACTGCATGTGCCCCCCAGGGAGGCCTCCTGGGACCAGGGACAGGAGTTGCCCCGGTTCCAGATCAGGGTCCCAGCTCTTCTCAGGAACACCCTCCTGTGGTCAGGACAGGCAGAGCTGCTCTCGGCTCTGGGGACGCCGTTCAAGTCCAAGGTGCCCCTGGTCCTGCCCGCACCGTGATGCGGACGCTGAGCACACGGGCTCCTGCTCTCCTCACGGATGAGCAACGCAAGGTGCTGGGAAGCGGCCGATGGCACTCATCAGCGTGGGTCTCTGTTTCTAAAACGCTGAAGCCCTCGCTTTTTTAAGCCCTTGCTGCTGCATAGATGGTAAAATGCTTGAGACGGGAATGTTTTTGTAATATTTTTCCCATTTCCCATTTTTATTTTTAGAGATGGTTCTCACTATGTTGCTTTGTCTGGCCCTGAATTCCTAGGCTCAAGCGATTCTCCTGCTTCGGCTTCTCAACATAGCTGGCACTACAGATGCAGGTGCCCCGCCTCATCTCCCACTTTAAAAACCAGCCTGTGCAGCCACTCACTTTGCAAACTCACTCTTCTGGGGGTGGATGGACTTTGCTGTGCTGAGGCGGGGGCTCCTGTCCCCGGGACCTGTGCAGGGACCTGCTGTCGGGACGTCAGCGTGGGAGGGCCCTAGCACGCCCTGACCCCAAGAGTGGGTCCAGCGAGGGAGACAGAAACAGCAGGCACCTGTGACACGGGGTAACAGACTGGCGCGAGCCCTGACACGGAGATGCACAGCGGCCCCTCCTCCCCTCGACCGGCAGAGAAGGCGGAGCGGTGTGCCTGTCCTTCCCCAGCTCGAGGACGGCGAGGGATTTGTCAGCCTGAACCTCCAGGGCAAAGATGGCACCAGGAGCTGCGAGCCATTCACACTGCACGTGACACAGGACAGCGGCTCCTCCAGGCCCCGGGGGTTTGCGACACCCACCCCACTGTTCCAGGGCAAGACATGTGCCTGGCCTGGTCCTCCGTGCACCCCGACTGCAGGCACAGCTGGCATCCTGGTACTGGCTCTCCTTTTCTGCTCCTCTGCGACGGTGGCACATGGTGTCTACCCAAGTGCAGCGTGCTGTGCTGCGCCGGGGCGGCTCAGCGGTGGGCTCTGTGAGGATCCGGCAGCAGTTCAGGTTATTTACTGTGTCCATTCCCGTCTGGTATCCGTGGTAATGACACACACAGTTAGGAGACCTCAGGGACAGGGACCAAGCCTCAGAAAGGTCAGCGGGAGTTCTGGTTTTGGGAGACAGTCAGAGGCGCTCACACATCTCTGCAGAGGACTCTCGGCGCAGCAAGGCTGGTGGCTCTGCCCACCCACCCTTCAGGGCCACGGTGAGCTCACACTGGGCTGTGGCCAGGATGCAGAGAAACAGCTGTCGTGACCCTGCGACCAGAGAGCCCAGCACAGGACTACGGCACCCGGAGTGGCACGACCGCCGGGGAGGCTGTGGTTGGACTCTGGGCAGCCGCTCTCCCCTCACCTGTGCCGCCCATGGGCACCGCAGGGCCCACGTGGACTGTGATGTTGGCAGTGACCACGTCATGTCGCAGACTCAGTGAGACAGTTTTCACAATCTGCTAGAGATTTCTTTCCTTAGGCTGGCGAAGCGGGCTCTTCATAGGCTTGTTTAAATTATTGGTTTATTTAGGAAGTCCTTTAGTTAGAAATTCTCTTCCCCTTTTAAGCTAAAGTGCAGTTTATTAACCAAAAAAGTCCACTCAGGACAGGACCCTGGGTTAAACACTCAGCACCGTAGAAAACAAAAAGTCCTATGAGGAGATAAGCCGAGCTAAGTCACGCTGCCACTCTGCCTCAGAACCTGTTCTCTGAACCTTACTGAATGAATTGCAAAGAAAAATATTACGGAAAGCTACATGCAAAAAACATGAAATTATAAAGATAAATGTCAAAGTGTATCTCAGTTGATTTGAGAACATGGAGTTCAATTCTTGCTTCATTGTGAGGGTCACAGTTGGTCAAGAAACGGACCTCCTTTCCTGGGTCTGGGGAGAAGCAGATGTGCTGACAGCTACAGACATGGGCCGAAGGCCCCCAGAGGGCACAGGTACGCGGCAGCGCCACTCTTAAAGAGCTGAGCTGTGGACTCACGCAGAACTCGGCTCTCGAGCTCGGCACCAACTGAGCGTGCAGGGTCACGCAGCCTAGGAGGAGCAGCTTCCTGGATCCGGTGACTGCGGGGCGTGTCAGCCCCATCCCTCCCCCACAGTGAACCGCATCTACAAGCCCTGTAGCTCCAGAGTGGGCCACGCACCTGGCTGGCACGGAGCTGCCAGCTTCCTGTTCTCACTTCGGGCGCTCAGGGAGTCGACCCTGGGTGTGCGCCGTCGGGTTTACACAGCTTTATTCAAAATAGGAAGTTATTGCATTGCTAAAACAAAAAGCACAAGATTCTGTCATCCACCATGAATAGTCACTATTTATCTTTCCCCTATACATTTGTCATTTACATTTATTAGTGTACAAAACTAAACATTTAAAACTTAGCTAACAAAAATGCTGTGAAACAACTGGAGATGAATACACTGCACTGTAACGAGTATCTGGAGACAACAGTCCCTTCTGCATTAAAATACGAACGTCTCCCCAGGATTTCAAGAGATTCCTACCCTCGTGGCCATCTGACCCTGTGAAAACCCCATGGACATCTGGATTTTTTTCAAACTCAGGACTGATTGTTTTCTTCCACAATGACAAGGTAGTCACCCAGGCACACAGCACTTCACCTGGCAAACATCCTAACTGCTGGTGGCGGACAGGGAGCACCCCTGAATCTGCTGGGGCCCACATCTGCGAAATCGCCCTTTGCCTTACCCCTTGCTTAAGTTTGGGGCGGAGATGTTCGCAGAGAAACACGGTGACAGCTCCGCCTCCCTGAGAGGTGCTGTAGGAGGGGACGAGCGTCTTACACAGCACCAAGGAGACAGGAGCGCACAGATGCAGTTATTTCCAACAGTGCCGCGCCCCCCATGGAAACTCCCTGCTCCTGGCCTCTCCCGTCTCAAACAGGGATTTAGAAAGTGGCCTTGCAGGGAGGAGACTGAACAGCCTGGTACCAGGGACCCAGCCTCCCAGGTGTGCCCTGCGGTGGTGACCGTGCCGGTGCACACGGACGCGTTTCCCAGCGGGAGCGTGGCTCCTCCCTGTGTGGAAGCGGTCCGGCCTCCTCCCACTTGCCGCACTACCCGGGTGAACTCTGGAACACAACTGGCAACAGTGATCCTTTGCTTCCCAGCCATGCGGAATTGAGAAGAAAGAATTTTAAAGCTTTCTGGCCTCAGCAAGTGAACTCTTAAAATGCTATGTGGGGGCTGGGAATGTGGCTCAGTAGTAGAGCTCTTGCCTTGCATGCAGAAGGCCCTGGATTCAATCCCCGGCACCACAAAAACAAACAAAACGGAAACAGTGAATTCAAGTACAGCCTGCAAATGGAAGGCACATGAGGGGCTCGGGGTGCGCTCAAGGCAGAGGCACTGAGGAGCACAAAAGGCCCCGCAGTCCCAAGCCGAGTGATAGGAGAGGCGGGGACAGCATGGCCTGACGGGGGCCCAGGAGTGGACAGCAGCGCCTACTTCAGCCACATGTCACTGGCTCACAGGAGTCTGCCAGGTCAGGCTTGTCCCCGAGCCTCCCACTGCGCCCAGGGAGCAAGTGCTCGGGGACGGAGCATCCACCAGTCCACCCGGCGGCCGCACTCACAGAGGGGAAGCGGCCCCGCGTGGGGTGCCCGAGCCCCGCTTGGCGCGACCCCCTCCCGCCTCGCCTCCTCACCCAGCAGGCTGAGACTGGGGCTGGCGGGGTTTGCAGGTGGCTGTCAGGCTGCACCCACGCTGCTCCCCGTGAGGGGCTCAGAGGACCCTGACAGGGTACATGAGAAACTTGTTCCGAGGGCCATCATTGCTCTCTCAGTCAAGGCCGCCCAAAACCCGTGACCAGCCAGACGCCGTGCGAGCGGGGGACACTAGCAGGGGGATGTGGCTGCTCTTCCCACACATCCAAAGGACAGTGCCAGGACAGTCAGCAAGGCTTGCTTCTGGTTCAGAGAACAGCACCAGGACAGCTGGCAGACTCCTGCCCAAGCAGGCAGATGCAGTCCTTGCCACTGAAGTTTAGGCCGAAGCTGGAAAGCTGCTGGACAGGAGTGGGCTCTGACGCAGGTGGGTGGGAGTCATGAGCCCCTGGCCCCCTTCCTGGCTGCGCCACCCAAAGGGCTCCCCAGAAAGCCAGCAGCCACAGCTCAACTGCCCAGATAGCACCCACGGGAGGTACCTGCTGCTCGCCCTGGCACCTGCAGGTGGCGGCTGCACTGCAAAGCCTCACCCCCCTGGACTCGAGGGTCAGCCTGGGAGGGAGGCAGAAGCCTCAGAACTGCATGCAACAAGGCGGCCTGTGCAGATGCCTCGGTCGCCAGTACCTCCGACCCGTCCCTCTTGGGCTCCTTGCGGTCGGCCCTTTGAGGGATGGTGCTATTTCGTGTGGTCACACCTCTCCCCTCTGTGCCAAGACACTGGGCTAGGGCTGCACTATTCAGAAATGCGGGAAGGACCCCGATTTGGTTACAAGTGTGCCTCTGGCTCCAGGCAGAGTCTACACAAGCAAACAGGCAGGAGGCCCCATAAAGGTACGTGGCGATTCACATTTAAGCTGCCTGCCTTGACCCAAAACCACGAAAGCCTGGCAATCTTACTGAGGACATGGTTAGCTGCTAGATCCCAGAGGAAGCGGCGCTGTTAACGTGAGGGCGCCTTCTAGCACATATGCTGGGAAATCGTGGGTCTCGGTTACCATGACTGAACCAAAATAAAGACAGCAAAGAAACAAGAGAAGTAGAAATTCTAGGGGACTGAAATGTTAAGTCTGGTTCCGTGCTGCAGAAGGGGAGAAAAAGAAGGGGTACACATGCAAAGTTCTATACTTTCTGAAATAGAAACCCTCAGTAACGATCCACTCCACTAACGCAACGCCCCACTGAGGGTGGTGAGCAGCTCACCGCAAGCGCAATGGGAGCACCCTGCTTTGGGCCAAGGCGGGGCCTGAGCCTGGGGTTTGCTCCCACTGAGAAGCACACGCGCAGTTCCAGGTGAAGGCGTGTTTATTAGAGCGTTTTTATTAACAAGCTCTCCCCAGCCAGTTCTGAGTGCGTCAGAGCGGCAGGCACGGCAGCGCCCAGGCGTGGCGGCTGGCAGTTCGCAGAGCTGCGCCTCTCTCCCACAGTTCTGCCGCAGCTCTGCAGGCAGCAGGGGCTGGGCCCATGACCTGCCTCCCCCAGGAGATGGTTAAGTAGAAGTTCTGGTTCGCTGTGATTGAAATGTTCCAAGTCCGCAACCAGGCCAGCCTGTGACAAGCTCGGCGCCGCCCTCCTCTCTGCCGTGCCATTCTGAGGCTGCAGACCAGAGACTCTGCTCCCGCTCCCCCAGCCGCCCTCCTTGTGTCCCGCATCCCTGTCTCCGTGGAGACCCCTTTGGTTACTCTCAGCATCGCAGGGTGCTGGCCGTGAAGAGCCAGTGCCGCTGCAGGCCAGCAGTGACTGCCCGGCCGCCTGGGTGTCGGAGCTTGTTACACCATGCGTTCCAGTCTTGCCTGGGTGCTCCGGGGCCTGCAAGCTCTGTGCCTGGAGGTGGCGGCAGTTCCGAGGCAGGGAGCTCTGCGTTCCAGGTGGCTTCCCGCAGCCCTGCAGGCAGGGACAGGGGTGTGGGTGTGGGTGTGGGAGGTGGTGCACGAAGCTCTCGGGGGCCGGGTGTGTGGCCTGCAGGGGTGCCACCCCATTCTGGATCTGGACAAAGCTGCCTGCAGCAGGGGCACAGTGGCTGCATATGGAGTCGCTCCCCTGCCGGCAAGCATGTGGGCTGCAAGTCAGGAGTTTGTAGGTGTGTGGGCAGTGACATCGCTGATTGAAGGAGAAGAAGGGGTGCGTGGGGTGTGGCTCAGGGCAGGGCGGGAGCAGGGTAGTGCTGGAGTTGGCCCTGGAACACAGGCCGTGCTTTCCAGCGCGGGGTGCATGCTGGGGCGCCCCCGAGGTCCCTGCCGGACTGCCCAGCAGCTCAGCACAGAGGTAGGTCTCCTCATGCGTGGTCTTCTCTGAGGCTGCACAGCTGTGGGACGCCAGCGGCTCCAACTCGTAGAACTCACGCTCCTCTTCTGACTTCTGGCCCCGGGGATCTAGAAGGTACGCATGCGTGGGGTGCGCTTTGCTTGGGCCCTGGTCACTGGGCCCAGGGGACAGGGCATGGGAAAAGGCACTGCACTGGAGCTTCCGAGGCAGCGGGATCTGCCCACAGGAGCCCTGTGGCCCGAGGCACCGGCACATGCACTGGAAGAAGAAGGTGGCGAAGGCCCAGCTGACGCACATGACGAGCATCAGGAAGGTGCCCAGCTGTGTGTAGGCCAGCACAGTGGATGGCATCATCATGGCCCCGGCCACGAAGGTGGTCAGGGCGGCCATGGCGATGGCCGAGCCCATGCGGCTCAGAGAGAAGGTCACCTTGCCCTCCCGGTCAGGGTCTGGAGCCAGGCGGTATGCAACCCCATAGTGGACAGCAAAGTCTACAGACAGCCCCACGGCTACCGAGATGGTGACAGACTCCAGGACGTTTAGTTCCCAGCCCAGCAGGACCAGGGAGCCCACAGTGACAAAGATGGTACCAGCAATGGAGACAATGGCGTACAGGCTGATGACAGCGTTCCGCGTGGTCAACAGCATCACGCTGAAGGCCACTGCCACCGACAGCCCCATGGCGATGAGCGTGCCATCTGAGAGGCTGTCCTGGAGGTCATAGAACTCGAGGTTGCTCACAAACCAGCCATTGCCGAGGCCCTCAGGCGCAGAGCGCAGCTCCCGGGAAATCCACGAGTCCACCTCGCGGTAGAACTGGTGCATCTTCTCATAGGCCAGCGTGAAGAGGTGGGCGCTCGGGAACTCCAGCACCACGGCCCGGATGGTGTCGTTGACATCGAAGCGCGGCCCTGGTGTCCGGCCGTCCAGGTGGTAGCCTGTGCTCCTCTCCAGCTCCATGATGGCCCTCTTGATGCACAGCTCAAAGACCTCCTGCTTGTAGGGGAAGCTCCAGTGGCTGCAGCACGGGTACAGGGCCGGCTCGTCACAGTCCTGGTTCTCCATCCACTGCTTGAAGGTCTCGATGAAGCAGCTGGTGAAGTCCTGCTCATCCGTCTGGTAGAAGAACGTCTGGTTCCTCAGCTTCTGGCAGAAGTGCAGGATCCAGGCCTGGGACGCGGGGCTGGCGATGTTGAAGCTGCTATCCAGCGTCAGTTTGCCCTTGCTCTTGGGGTTCAGCGGGTTGCCGTTGTCCTCAGGGGACACGCCCCAGACCACGGTGATGGGCATGTGGAGCTCCTCGCCATGGCGCACACGCTCAAACATGAACAGCTTCTTGTACTCAGCGTCGTAGCGCTCAAATGGGTGGGACGCGCGGAACACCTGGAACTCAGACAGCTCCAGGGAGGGCAGCTTCATCTTGGGGTTCATGCACACGACGTAGGCGCCGCCCACCGTCAGCACGAGGAACCACAAGAGCCACAGGTAGCGGAACTTAATGACGACGCATGGCAGCACTTTCTCAAAGAAAACCCGGGAGGCCTCAGAAATGGCCTCGAGCAGCCTGCGGCACTTCCGGCCGGCCGCCGCCCAGCAGCCCTTGTCATCGTCCAGCTGCTGCTGGGGCTTCTGGAAGCAGCTGAAGACATTGAGCAGGTAGCGCTCGTGCAGCACCACCACAGCCGGGAGCCAGGTGACCATGAGGATGTAGTTCACCAGGATGGCAGTGCCCGCATACACACCGAAGCACCTGATGGCTGTGATCTTGCTGACGTAGTTGGCGTAGAAGGCCGCGGCGGTGGTGAAGCTGGTGACGAACATGGAGAGGGCGGCGTGCTGCAGGGCGGTGCTGACCGTCTCCGCGGTTTCGGCATGAGGCTTGTCACTCTTGGTGTAGGCCCACACGTCACACAGCACGAATGCATCGTCGGCCCCTATGCCAACCAGGATGATGAGTGCAGTGAGGTTCATGAAAGGGAAAAACTCAAAGTTAAATACGACACGATAGAGAAAATAGGAGACGATCAAGGAGCTGATGATGGCAAACATGGTCATCAGCGTGATAAACACGGACTTGGTGTAGACACACATGACCAGCAGGACGATCCCCATGGCGATGGCCGGATACACAGTATCCATCAGAAGATAGTCCTGAAACAAGCTGTGTTTGATACCAAACTCAATCCCAGTGACAGTTGTCACGCCGTCTGAGGAGTTCCAGTTTTCGAAGTTGTCCAGGTAAATGTTCATCATGCTCTTCCCCTTCTCTGTGGGTGAGAAGAGCATGCTGTACTTCAGCGCCGGCGCAGCAAGGTCGGCCGCCTTCGGGGCCATGAAGTCCTTGTCCACCAGGTAGTGCAGGATCTGGTACACGGCGTTGTACTTGGTGCACTTGCGCGGCACGTTGGTGCACTTGAGCTGGTCCTTCCTCCGGGCGGCCGTGTCCCAGCAGTCGGGCCCCAGAGTGCCATTCTGGTAGTGCTTGGCGCAGGTGCGGAGCAGCTTCAGGGTGTGAGACACGTCACGCTCGACGATGCTCTGACAGGACGACCTGTTGTTCAGAATGGCGATGTAGTTCCCCAGTGTCCAGCTGGGGCAGCAGGAGGCGGCTGTGGTCCTCTGGCAGAGGTCGCTGAACTGGGGATGAGACCTGATCTGCAGAGAAGACACGCAGGACACGGTTAGAAGCTGTGTGGCTGGGGGCCTGCCGCCTGGCGGGAAAGTGACAGTATCGTACCCAGTATCAGTCTGCACTCAGGGGAGGTCCCAAACCACTTCCGCTGTGGACTCTAAGTTACTCTAGTCTGAACTACAAACCAGTGTGTGCAGTGAGACCCAAGTGTGAAGCAGGGGCAGCCAGTGCAAGTCTGGAGGTTAAAATTAACACCAGCGTGGTTCACGGTACAGAAGCCTTTTCAAGCCCTTATAAAGAGGAAGAAGGCCAGGCTGTGAAGCCTATGTAGGTACAGGATTAAGAAAGCAATGGTACCATTCACATTCGAAACAAATTTGTGGCTTACATTTTCTTGTTATCAGCACGAACTTTTCAGTGGCACAGGTTCATTATCTCAACCAACAGAGCTGGAGGCAAAGGTACTGCTCCCAGAATGGCTGTGGGGTGCATTCATGTTCCCAAAACTCAACTTAAACTCTAAGCCCAAGGTGAGGTCACCAAGAGGCTGACCCCTGGGGCAGTGATAATGCCACTGAACGAGCCTGTCGGTCCTTCCACCATGCAAGGACATGCAGGTGGCCCCACTGGGAGAAGCCAGCATCACAGACACCAGCCCACAGGTCCTGAACTCAGAAGGTTACATTCGCTGGGTACAAACCCCAGCGACAACAGCTCAAACAAACCGAGACAAAAACTGACCCCAGTGCTATCCAAAGCACCAATCTCAGGATGCACCAAGATTGAGACTATTTTTTTTCCCCCTGAAATGCGGGTAGAAAGGGGAAAGGTTTCTAAATTATTATCTGATTTTTAATAATGTTACCAATAATAAGTAGATGCTTCATTATTTCTCTAAATTCTTAAAAAGGTTTTCAGGCTGCCTGAAAGTCCCCCTTGGAGCCCTCTGGTAACTGGGAGACGGGACTCAGTGTGGACTGCACTTCACAGGAGCACCCTCCATGGAGAGGGTTTCCCCACCTGGGGCTGTTCTTGTCATGGAAAGCAAAACGTCTTCTTGGGGCCTTGCTAGATGACTGGAAGTCTGGACGACCCCTCCTCCTTCCCCCCAGAAGCGGACGAGCACTGCCTTCCCCGTCGAGAGCCTCCTCTTAGCACAGCAGAAGATGCCGGGTCTCACCACTGTCCCTCATCTCTGCTGATCAGGGCTGTGCCACGAAAAAAGGCCGAAGTTCCAGGAGCGTGCACACCCTCCCTGTAGGGCTGGGCACCCTCAGCTCTGACCAAGCCAGGCTGTGCGGCCACAGGTTGTTCCGTCTCTCCCAAGTGGAGAAGGCGGCATGAATTGACTGCATCACGGCTCAATCTAAGTGCAAGTCACCTGTGCTCCTAAACCCTCCTGCAATGCTTCAGGGGTCAGGGACAGGAGCTGTGGTGCCAGGAAGGGCTGGAGAGGTGTTTATTCATGAAGAAAGGGCATTCGTTTGTTGTTTTTTAAGATCCTCTATGAGAGTAAAGAAAAACAAGCCAAAAGGGTTTTTGTTCAAACATACAAAGTTTTCCAGACTTCCTTTCTAAGCTCATTTCTTAAAGCAGAAATAATTCATAAAACAGGGTAATTCACATTTGTGTTTGTAAAACACTCACACATCTTAACTGAGCGAGCACCGAGCCCTGACTGATCTGGGGGAGCTGGAATGGCATTTTTCTGGTTTGCATGGCGGATCCCCAATTTTACCCATGCTACACATGCCAGCCCCTGGGCAAGCCTGGTGAACAGAAAGGAAGGCAACACTGGCCTCAGGCCAACCGTGTTCAGACGGAAGGAAACTCAGTGCAGCTCCAGGAAAGCGCGGCTGCCTAACGGCAGGCACCCTCTGCGGCTGCTGCAGGGACCACGCGCCAAAGGAGCTTGGCTGGCAGCTAAATGAGGAAGCACAGAGGCATCCCCGACGAACCTTTCCCAAAGCAGCAGGGGTTTTCAATGTGTGTGTCTGACCAAAGACTAACAAGCTGGGCACTCTGCACACTGACCCGCCACTGCTCCGATGGCCACTGTCAACAGTAAGTGCCAGCCTGCCCCTGGGGAACCATCCTCAGACTCCAAAGGGGCACTTCGAGGCATGACCTCTGCAGAGACTGCTTTCGAGGACTCTTCTAGGGTAAGGAATGAGGACAGAGAAAAGCCACCACGGGCTCTGCTGACTAACCTGAGCCGGACCCCAGCATGCCCGCTGTGAAGGAGTGCACCTCAAGGAACTTCTGCGTTTTCAGGGAGGAAGGCTGTACACCATGTCTGCCCATCACTCAGAAGAGAAATACCCACCAACCACCTCCACAAGATGCACGAAACATAGCGATCCTTGCCCTCAAGCTGCTCATGGGGTAATAGGCAAATTCCACAAAAAATATACAAATGTGATAGAATGTGGTAAGCACCCTCCTATGTGAGCCCTTACTACCCCCCACAGAGGGAGTGCATGGCCAGAAAGTGTGGTGCCAATCCCAGCACTCAGGAGGCTGAGGCAGGACTGCTGTGAGTTCAAGTCCAGCCTGGACTATGGAGAGAGACTGTAGGGAGCGGTCAAACAGTCTCACGGCTGCCGCTCCGTCTCTCCTCCATTTTTCTCCTCCCTGTGGGCATTCGGTGTGTCAGCCTACATCTCCCATGTTCCTCTCTTGCAAGCCTACGTGCAAAGTCTACATTTCCCATGATCCTCCCCTATCCCGCCAGGAAATGACAACAACCTATCCGTGCTCGCCACACCCCTGTGCGATGACAGCTTCCGTTCCCGCTTCTATATAAGCTGTAAACGCTTCCGCAATAAACGAGACTTGATCAGAACCGCTCGACTTGTCTCCATTTCTCTCTCCTCTTGCCCTGCCCCCATCCCCCAACCCCCATCCCGTCTCTCCTTCAGGCGAGACCCACGGACTGATCCGTGACCTGGATCAAGAGACCCTGTCTAAATGAATAGATAAATAAATGGACAGTGGCACTCAGATAAGAAATGGAGGCTTGTATTGTGATGTGAACTTAAAGAAAAAGGCAAGCAGGCTGCTCCTCGTGTTGAAGGCAAATATACATTTTTCGTATTTCTGAAAAAGACTCACTGAAATCTTCCAAAATCTTTGAAGTTTATAAAATGGAGACTGTGAAAGCAATTTCTTGTCACCTCGTGAGGAATCTAGCCCTTCTGGCTCTGGTGTTGCACACTCGGTGTTTTAGGCAATCATCTTGTGTGTGTGGTCACAACATGTCTTTGCACACTTCCATAGTTAGATACCCGCAAGGGTGGAGTTGCCCTAAAGTAGCAGGTTAAAGAAAGAGAAGACAGAAAAGAGAAAAACCAGTAGGGTTTTAAATGATACCCTTTAAAACTACTGGCTAAGTTAGAGCTTAAGAAGCTGAGAAAAGAATTGAGGGAGAACAAGTTTCAGCCCTTAATACCAGGTTCCGCTGACCGCTGGCTTCTCTTTCCCATGGTGCAAAGTTCCCCGTGTAGTAAACGTTTAAGGGGGGTCCAGGAAGAAGACAGAAGCCAGGCTCCACGGCACTCCTAGAATAGGAGTCCAAAAGTGTACTTCTATGCTCCTCTGAGCTGTCTGCAGAAGCTACCCTGGTCAACCAGGGTCTCAGACACTGAACGCAAACCCTTTCCTCAGAGATCCGGCTTCTAACAGGATAAGGATGGGCACAGAAAAATGGTTCCCAGTGGAGCTAAGGTTACAGAACCCCACTTCTGGCTCCTCAGGACTGCTTGCCAGCATCTTGGAGGTGTCAAGGGCAAAGGACGTGAGGTGGAGGCCCCGGGGAATCCGCTGAGGCTCCAGACGAGAAAGGCTCCCGTGTGGGGGACAGTGGTGTGACGCAGCGAGCCCACTCGCTCTGGAGCCTTGAGCCCTCTGAGTTGAGTGTGAGCGGCATTAATCAAGTGCACTCTGGAGCCTGAACTATGAGTGTTGCACGCACAAGCAGGAGCTGTGGAAAACATCGGCCTCCCCGATGGCCGAGCATCCCCTCACCGCTGCGCCCTCTGCTGCTCTGTCATTGCTGTGTCCCGCTTAGCTGGAGAATAACCAAGTGTGTCACTGCAAGACGAGGGCGGGGCCTCAGATGCTGACTGCCAGGAAATAAAAGTCCCGATGGGGCGTGAGCTGGGAGACACAGAAAAGCTGAAGTGGCAATCACGTTATCAGCAGACACTGCCATTGTGAGCAGGTTTTATTCTGGGCCCACAGCATAATTTGAGACTAGAATAAAAGGTGTTGTAATTGGTAAAAGCAGTGTTAATTTAGTAAGTCAAAACCGTAACCATGATCTCTGAGGCAGACACCTGGGATCTCGATTATTCCTTCATCCACTTGTTGAGGTGGGGCTGGAACTGGCCCTGCTGATCATTTGGACACGTCTTGGGTCTGGCCCTCAAATTCTCAGGGAGAACCCACGAAAACAGCGCCTCCCCAGTAACCCCCATGGCGTGTGGCTATGCTGTCAGTCAGCACCCAGAGACTGTATCGGTTTGGTTCTTGCTGGGGATTAAAAGCTGAGCTCCTGGTTGGCCACTCCCCAGGAGCCACGTAAACACCTGGACTACACGGTCCATCTGCTCCTTCGGTCTACACCAGTGGTGGCAAACCCATGGCACGCATGCCACAGCGGGCTGTGTTACTGAAAACTCTAAAGGTTTGCTGTCACTGGGCTAAAGTGTACAGATGCACACACCAAGCCACCAGAAAGTCGTGCTCAGGTCTGGCCGCTTTCTCCCTCAGAGCAATGCTTCTGCTATAACACTCTCCTGCTGGAGGCCACCTGCAATCAGCTGAGATTTGACACTGGTCTCTGATGAGCATGATGTTTGGAACCTGCATGTAATGCCACCTCCATTCAGGGAGGCCATCAGGGATGCCTCCTTCTGTCTTGGCACTAGGAAAGGCTGGCTTCATCTAACAAGTCTGCTTGCTAGTTACCCTGCCAGTGACTTTGGCTACCGATGGGAAATCATGCTTTTCCCCTTTGGCCGCTGCGAGGGTGGGGATGTGGCACCTACCACCAGCAATGCGGAAGACTGCAGGCCACACAGGCTGGGAGGGTAGTGCTCCTAATTCATTTGACCTGTCATCCTACGGTTTGCAACTACGGCAGTACACTGTTGGTTATCATCTGAGGCACACACAGATGGGTGGATGGATGAATGAACACGCTGTGTTCACTGACAAAAGCTACCCCAGCACAGTGCTACTCCCTGCTCTTGAGGCTGTGATTCCATTCAGACTTGAGCACATGCTCGGGAACAAACAGGTAGCTCTGCAATGACACAGGTACTCATCCCAGGCCATGCTGACCAGAGTGGGTAATGGAGTATAAGTAAAAACAAACAACAAAATGGGGCAGGAGGTATTCTCTTCAGGAAAGCAGCACAGAGCTTGGAGGGTCAGGCCTGACTCTCGAGTTCGCCCTGGCTGGCTTCAAATCTTAGATCTGACCTAGCATCAGTGAGAACTTTCCTCATCTACAAAATAAGCAAATAACAGGATTTAGTTCCTAACATGGTCATGAAGATTAAGCGATGTAACTCATTAGAGGGCTCAGAGCACTCCCTGGCACTCCTGGTCAACACTGGACACATGGTATCTGTTAATTAAATGAACTTAATCACTTCAGAGAGTACCAAGGAGTGAAAGGCATGGATCTTAGTGAGGCTCCACGCAGGGAGTGGCGACTGGGTCACCAGCCGGGCTCAGCCGCATGGCTCAGCTGCTCCCCGCTGAGGGGTGCTGCATGGGCCCACACAGGCCCACACAGCCTGGCACACAGTGTTGCAAATACCAAGTGCAGCTGCACAGTGGCCACTTCAGAGTCGTGGGAAGTGTAACACACAACCAGGAGAAAGATCCATGGCCTCCGAACAAGGGTTCATTAGCTTCAGAAGAGAAGAAAATGTGGTAAAAAGAAAACTAGCCATGGATTAAGAAACTCTGGCTTGTTCACAGATTGTTCATGGCTTTGATCTACCTGGAGTTTAACAGAGAAAAGGTAGCAGTGACCCAGAAGTGACAACTCCTTGATGGGAAAGTCCTTTCAAAATGTGCAAACAGATGAAGAATGGGGTAAATCAGGACACCTGGGACCAACTAACTGGAACACAGCAAGTTAGTGAGGGACTCCTGTCAGCCCAAGGAGACCGTTGTGGGTGACTGCAGGAGCCCTCGCTACCTTCCTTGCCCTCAAGAAAGCCTGGGGGCAGGATAAGGTGGCACTGTATTGTCAGGCTGGCTCTTTGTGGGGCAGATGATGCCTAGAGGTTTAATGGACCAGTGCCTACATCTCAGTGGCACATCCCAGAGCTAAGAGCACAGCAAGTCCGTTTTCTGCCTGGACAGCAATGCCACAAAGCAGGTGCTACATGGAGAAGCAACTGCTCCTCAGACCTGGGGCTGGCTTCATGCTTCTGTTCCTGACATCTCTTCGGCCCTGCAGAAGATTGAGAGAAAGTGCTGACCTCCTGCTTCCTGTCTGCTAAAGCAGGAGGGCCACTTCCACAGTGTCCTCCTCTGGCCCTTGGTGCTCCATTTCCTGGCCCAACCCTGTCCTCTCCTTTAAGGTCAGTCTTGTCTCAAATGACCAAGAAATGTGGAGTTAGCAGGTCCTAACTGTATAATCGAGATGCCCATAACTGCCCTGGGGCAAGAGTAGAGAACAATGAATGTGGATTAGAGAAGAGAGAACATGTAACAGAAGTTAACAGCTAACTATTAACCTAAGCAGGAGTTTGCGTGAAACAAACATCATGAGAGAGAAGCTGAGTGGAAAGGAAGCGGGCACGCAGGCTGCGCTGGGCCAGGGCCAGGCTGCCAGCGTTTGTCCGAGGGGGCCGGCCTCAGTTCCCCAGGACTCTCAGCTGGGCAGACACCAGGCCAGCCAGGGAACGACGGCCAAGCACATCACCACATCTGTGCTAGAGATTTCAGGTTTGTTTTACATACCCTGGAGTTATCTACACTGCACATGGATTTAATTGCAGGTAAATTCCACAGTGTCTCCCCTCCTGCCGAGGTAAACACTACTCTGGAATATCGTTCACCTGGTGATAACAAAAAAGAAAAGAAAAAGCATTATCAGTCATTCATTCTTCTTAAGACACAGACCTCAAAAACAATTTAAAGTGGGAACTACATGGCGATTCGTTAGCAGTAGGGAATTCTTTCCTTTCATAAATTCCTGGAGAAACTTTTCACAAAAGCAATGTTATTCATGGCCTTAGAGCAAAGCCTCTGTCTCCTTGGCACTTCTTTAAGCCATAGTACACACATCATAAATCTAACTCCAATCAAATTTTAATGAGGAAGGAAGATGTATAACAATTTTCAGCAGGAAGTAAACTAAAATGCCTCCCTCTTAAATTTCACAACAGGTCCCCATAATGTATAAAACCAAAGCGTGACATGCTAAGGCAGTGATGGCGAACCATTCAGAGCTTTCAGTGATACCAACAGCCTGCTGTGGCACTCCTGTCCTGGGTTTACCACCACTGCGTGAGGGTATCTCAAGAACGGATGGTTAGGACACTCTCCCAGGCAGTGAGGGAAGATCGCAGGCGATGGATGTGACAGCAGTAAAGTCAGGGCCCAGTCAGGCAGAGAGTGCTGGGCAGGCCAGCATCACAGGTACACTGTGTGTTCGGAGTGTGTCTACACCCCCGGAGCAACAGAATCCGAAAGCAATACCCTGAATCCCAGGCTACTACACTCGGGTGGTGAGGCATGGGATGCACTGGGAAGAGCATCGTGTCTGGACTCTCATGCGGCTGTAGCCAGGCCCTGTTACTATAGACAGCTGAGCTAGGTCAGAATATTCTAGGTAGTCAGACAGGGCTGGGCTCTTGAGACAGTCAACATAAAGATAAACACTCATCACAACTGTGGCCAGAGGCACATCTGTTGGGGGCCAGGCCTTCAGACAAAGACAAAGGTAAGTGATGACACTTGGTCTAGTAAAATCTAGGTAGGTATCAGTCACTCTGGTGTGTGATCGAGACCCTCAGACTCATCACGTCCTAAACAGTCTTTTGTTGTTTCTATGTGCACTTGCTATGGGACTTGCTTCACCACTGGATCAATATCACTTAAGTGGCTACACTGATGATGTTATTGGTTGATCACAGCTGTAACCCACTTTGTACCCAGGTGATTGTGCACTATAAAGCTTCCTTAAAGCTTCCCCTGAGAAGTGGGGTCCTCACAACCCACTCGGGGACCCTCCTGCCCCTCAGGAGCTGTATCTCTTCCCCTCAATAAATATTTCCTACTCTTAACCTCTGCTGTTTCTTAGAATTCATTCTTCAGTTTCGGGGGATACAAACTCAGTATGTCAGACGTCTAGCAGGTTGGGAGTTATATTTCTCTCATATCATTTAGAGGTCTTGTGTCATTTCCGCCATCACTGTCACAATCTGGTGACCGAATGCAGCTATAACTTCTCTGAACTGCTTCTTTCTCTGTGAAATGGTGACAACAACTGTTTCAACCAGTCGTGAGAATTAAATGACATGATGAAAAACAGGTGCTTAATAAGTACTACTTCTGTCTCAGTCATTAAAAAATTTAATATTTAGCAAGGAAAATAAAGTAATTTTATGTTCCATCCCCTATACCCCCCAAAAAAGGACAAAAAAAATAGTGCAAAGTAATTTTATGTTATATAAAATGTACTAATAAAATTAATTAGTAAACTTATGAACAACGTTTTATTACAAAAGGTTTTATTCACGGTCGTGACATTTTCTTTAATAAACTCTTGTCTTCATTAAATCGCTACCATCCTAGGCAGACTGATTTGGAAAGCCAAGTCAACCTGGTGGAAACAAACATCTCTTTCACACAGAACTGACAGTGGCTTCGGTCAGAGAAGAACCTGTTATCTTGAGACAAGAGTGTGGTGTTGACTGCTGAAATACAAACCAGACTGTATTTCATCAACTTGCTAATGTTCTTCCTGGTTAAGACAGCAACCAACAGATGTTGGGGAAGCAAGAATATCCATAACTGAGACAAAGCAGCCAGAAGGTACAACTATCCACAGTTCAGTTTTTCCATGTTTCATGAGACAGCAAAGGAAACTGGATTGTTTTCTGAAGTCTGTGTAAGATCCCACCTAATCTACTTTCTTTCTATTACTACATAGTGAAACAAAGGTCAAAACAAAGATCCCGAGACTTGGCAAGATCTAGAAATATTGGTCCTCCAGGGTTCTAATAAGAAAGAAAACAAAAAAATTAGGGCTGGGAGTTTGGCTCAGCAGCTTAAGCGCCTGTTTGGCAGGCATGAGGCTGTGAGTTCGATCCCTGGTGCCACAAAAAAAAAAAAAAGAAAAAAAGAAAACATATATAGAAGAGTTCTTCAGCAACAACAACAAAACCCTGAAACTCAAAGGGCTTTCGGGTTAACACTCCCTCGGTAGAAGCTGTGCTTATCTGCAGCTCCTCCTTCTAATGGCTGTGGCTAATCAAGGCTCCGGTCAGTCTGTTCTCCTCCCTCCGGGCGCCTCTCCCCAGCCCAGCAGCTGCACAGTAACCAGGCTGCTGTCCAGCAGGCCCTGCCCACTGTGGTCCCTGGCCGCACACACACTGTCTGCCTGCCGGCCCCGAGGCGCATACTCTGGCCTTTGGACTTGGTGTTGCTCCTTTCTCCTTTTCTGTTGCTCAGTGATGAAGCAGGCACGTGAATGGCCCTTAGTACATGTTTTTCAAATGAACCAAACTTCAAAACATTTTTTGATAACACAATAGATTATTTTAGGTTTCAACCCAAAAATATGTACAAAAATGTGTATTGTTATTTGATCCAGAAATAAATAAGATAAAGAATTTGAAACATGACTTGGAAGTTTGGGTAGGGTCAAGAATTTTATTAGATTTATATTTTCCTTAAAGTTAAATCTCTTTTTAAAATTTCTATTATAGATAACTTCAGATAGTGGTTGGCCGACCTAGAGGAGTAGTCAGTCTGTAGGCCACAATGCTCGTGAGTCTGCTGGAAGCCAGGGTGTGACCCTACTCTGCCCTGGCGCGGGGAGGCAGCTGCAGGTCCCATCCCAGGACACTACTCACTTGGAACGTCGCAGAAAAAGCTGTCTTTGTGGAAGTTCCAGTCCACTTCTCTTTTCTCTCTTTCATAATGATCCTCTGACCACCGATCATCCCGATGGCTGAAATGGAGCAACAATCTGACTTCAGTAAAGTTCTGGCTATTTCAAGGCGACAAGTGTATGGTAACAGTACAGCCTCAAAGCCACAAGTTGTTCAGCGACCGACAGTAACCTGGGAGGATTAGTGTAAGCAGCCAACATTCATTTTCTCACTTCAGAAAAAGAAAAGAAATATCACCTCTTCATCCTACAACACAACCTTAAAAAACACCAAGGTAAGCAACTTGGTGGCAAATGACTTTCAGTGACATATTTTATCTTTAACGTTTTTGTTCATGCAGCATTTAAGGAAGAATTCATTAAGTAATACTTATGTAGATTATATAAAAATACACAATGGTTACCTTTTGGCTTGCTCGTCTGCATATTTAAAAGGGTAATTTGCCAGCGTTGCTTTGTATCCGGTGTTTTTGACCATGTTATTCCACGTGACCAGTCTCTGACCTATTGTTGTCCCTCTTGGTTCAAAACCCTAGGCAAAATGTCACATGTTCCCATCAGCGCATTTCGTTCCAGGCTGAGCACAGTCACAGTGACATAAAGATCACCTGTTCACTGTGATAACACAGGTGAGGCACAGGTCTCAGAGAGGAGGAACACTTACCAGACATTTTTTTCCTAACTGATGCCCATGCATTTAGGAAGTACTTATTTTTATCTCATAAACATAAGCAGTGTCATGGTGTCTCACAAAGGGTGTAGCACTATATTGGTCATTTTTTTCTCATACATCCACCCCAGGGGACCACTTACTTAAAAACAGACTACCATTAGCAATAGTGAAATTCCTTCAGTTTCTTTTGGGAGGAAAAATACATTCCGTCTTAGAGGCTTTATGAAAACACTTTTATATGGTATGCAGATTATGTAGTATATTGCTTTTTAGCTAAACATGGGGACAGAGAAGCAAAACACCCAGAGTTTTGAGGTTGAGAAGGTTCCTTGACCTTTTTTCTTTAGTTAGTGCAATATTTATTTATAAAGGACTCTTATATTAGTTGTCTCATATCCCTGACCATCTAAGAAGCTGAGAATAAAGATTACACACATCTTTATATTTCAAAAAGAGCTATATACTTACCCAAGGCTAGAGGTAGTTTGAAAAGAAATGGGCTATTAAACAAGAGACTGTGACCCATATTAAAATACTTTGTTCAAGGCGATGGCATCAGCTACAGAGAACAGATATACTCTGCGGGCTCAGGGCTCCTTACCAACAATGGATCCGAGAAGTCCGGCAGCTCTGGCACCAACACGCCCACCAGGGCGCAGACCACGATGAGCAGGGTGCAGAGGCCCAGGACCACCACCGGCCAGTCGGCTAGCAGGGCCGCATAGCTGCAAGCAGAGAGCACAGGACGTTGCTCAGAGGCAATGCGGGGTTTGTGCCACTCATGAGCACAGTTCGTTAAGTCCTCACAAGTTAGACCTGGTAGAGGTGTTCATCAGTGTACAATCTAAAGGAGTTCTGAATACACCCACACAGGCACACACACATGTGCACACGGACCACACACAGGCACACACATGAGCACACACAGGCACACAGAAGTGTTACAGGAAATTACAAGGTCATTTTCTTTTCGGTTTTTGTGATAAAGCAGCAGTGATCATACATCACAGGCTAGTGAGAGTCAGAACATCTGCACAAGGCTGAGTAACGGACTGTGAGTCCCATGAGGGCAGGGACGCTGGTCCGCTCTAGTGAGCATGGCATCAGGGACTTGCAGGAAGTACTCAGTAAATGTTTCCAATGAAATGACACACACGGGTACCGACTAGCTGTCCACTGGGCCTCTGCCTCCCCGCAGGAACCTCGCCCTCGCCGAGCCTGTCAGGGGTCCCGCCTGCCCCACGCCCCCACCCCGTCCTGGCCACTGCCCCATCTGCACATCTGCAGGCCTCCACAGGAGCACAGTGCCCCACGGAGGCAGACTCAGCCTCAGAAGGCACTCGGCTCCTTGAGTCTTTATTTCTTCTCTTCTATTTTTATCAGCACATGTTTGCAGTGCATGACGCCCACGCTCCTCACAGGAGCTGGCACACAGAGAGCACAGGCTTTCTACACCATCTCTCGGTCCCCTTCCCATCTGAAGAAAGAAGAAAAACCTGGCACATTTAACTTGTGAAGCTCCTCTCAAATTCTCAGTGATGTCAGCCCCACTGGCCACTGTGATGTCCATTTCTGGTTCATTTCAAATAGGTTTCTTACTCACAGATTTGTCAATTATTTCTGTAAAACCATGCAGTTACCAATAAAGCTGGTGGTTCTCAATGTGTGTAAAAGCTACTCTGTCTCTAAGAACAGACTGCTGGTTTGTTTACGCTCTCTTCTCTTCGCACATCTTGCTTTGTGGGTATATTTACTTCAAGCTGAAATTCTAATAATATAACAGAATCGCGCTGTGACTCCAGACACTTCCCTCAGCTGTTCCTGTACAGCGATTTCACAGACCAAGCAAGTGATGCAGCTTGCTCTCCCCAGAGCCACGCAGCCCCTGCCCATCCTGAGCCCGTCTGGGCTGCGTCCACTTCGGGGAGGAGGCTGCGGCCCAGCTGTGCGGTCCAGGAGCCACAGACTGCAGGAGCGAGTAACCCCGAAACACATCTGCGCCCCCAAGTTCACAGTTAAGAGACTGTCAGACCCACAAGCGGTTCATTCCCAAGCAAATCCCACCCACAGAACTCTGAGCCACACTTTATTCACTTGACTGCAAGTTCTGGATCTAAACTTGGGTAAGGAAACTGCAGGTGGTAGTGCATACCAGTAATCCCAGCAGCCTGGAAGGCTGAGACAGGAGATCTCCAAATTCATGCCCAGCCCAGCAAGTGAGCAACTTGAGACCTTGTTTCAAGATACAAAGCAAACAGGGCTGGGGTGGAGCTCAGTGGGAAAGCCCTGGGTTCAATTCCCAGTAACACACACACACACACACACAGCCTCGCTAAGGAGACATTAGGCCACACATGTCAGGATCACTAACGGAGTGCCCGGCTGAAATGGAAACCTGCCGCGCAGAGGCTGCCTGTGCTGCTCAGCGTCCAGAACATGCCCCTCTCTGCCTTCTCCTCCACCATGCAGGAACTAAGACACAGCCCCTGGCTCAGGAGCAACAGAGGGCTCTGCCTCAAGAGTGTGTCTCAGACTTTCTGCTTGTGGCTTCGGATTTCCAGTCCTTTACACTTTAGACCTTTAAAACATCAGCCCTGTAAGATGAAAATGCTTCGGGCTTATAAGATTATTCATTATTTGTTACTGAAACGGACCCACTATCTTTCAAATGAACCAGAGTTGGATTTTTACCCACAAACCTGTTATCAACAGAGGGCGCTGAGCCTCAAATTGCTTAGTTTTCACACTCTGGTTTAATTTACCCATACAATGAGTTTTTGTTTTGTGATCTTGAAAAATCTGCACACACATGCACAGCACCCCTAAACCCCTCTTTCAGTAACTGCTTCTCTTCCCCTTGAACAGATTTTTTAAAAATTTTATAACAAAAAAGAATGTATAGGACATTAGAAAAACATGGGCAAGAAACACAAATGTTATAAATGCTATATTAACTTCAAAAGAACAATTCACAGTAAAAATGAAATCTGAGAATGACTCTATGAAAATTCCTTTTCACTCAAAATTCTTTTTCTTTAACTATCTTAACTAATTTTTTATATACATACACAGATTTTCTTTCAGTTTGTCACACAAGTGCAACAATACAATGGTTACATATGTGTGACATTTAGTTCACTGAGAAGTATATTTTCAAGGTGCATCCATTTAAGTGTGAAAGTGTCTAGTTTATCATTCTTTATAGCTGAGTAGTATTCCATTATATAGAAATACCACATCTTTTTTGTCCATTCCTCAGTCGAGGGGCATTTAGGTTGTTTCCAAGACCTGGCTATTATGAACTGTGCAGCTATAAACATAGGTGCACATATATCGCTGTGGTATGATGTTTTTAGTCTTTTTGGGAAGATACCCAAAAGGAGAATAACTGGGTCAAATGGGACCTCCAATCCTAGCTTTTGGAGGAACCTCCACACTGACTTCCGCAGTGGTTGCACCAGCCTGCATTCCCACCAACAGTGGAGAAGGGTTCCTTTTTGTCCACAGCCCCTCCAGCATTTGTTATTGGTTGACTTCTTAACACTAGCCATTCTTTCTGGGGTGAGGTGGAATCTCAGTGTTGTTTTAATTTGTATCTCTCGAATGACCAGTGCCGTTGAACATTTTTTCACGTATTTATTTGCTGTTTGTATTTCTTCATCTGAGAAGTGTGTGTTCATCTCAGATGGCCATTTTTGGATTGGGTCTTTAAATCTGGGAGGACTGATTTTTTAATACAGGCTTTTGATTTCGCAGCACTGCTCTGCACCCCCTCCTGCACAGCGCACTAGCCTCTCACAGGGCGGGCCTGCCGCTCGTGTGCGGCTGTGGCGCTGTGGCCGAGGGCCGTCGCAGAGCATGGTGGGAGCCGGCCCTGGCACAGTCCGCTTGCACGGGCATCTCCTAGGCACAAGGACCGCTCTTCTCGCTATCTGTGCTGCCACCAGCCCAGCCAGGGTGCTACGGGGAGGCAGTGGCCATAACATCAAGGGGAAAGCTAATAAAACCACCATGGCCTGTGCTCATGGGCGCATGCATCTGAGCTGGGGACACCCCGTCTGCACACTGGCCCGGCTGTCGCAGCCATGCAGGGTGGGGTCCCATGGGAGGTCCCTCAAACACACTCAGATTCTCAGCCACCTTCTTACTAGGTTTCTTTGGAAATAGGTCAGAAACAACTGTTTGAGCAAATAAACCAAATGTCTCGCAGGGCCAATACACGGTCAAATGGCATTGAAGGGGCCTGTCACAAATCGGCTGTTTCTACTACAGGAACACCCCGCAGTAATTTCTTAGCTTACACATTTTCCCCTCGCTCTCCCCTCATTCCCTCCGAGCAGAGCCAAGCTCATAGGGTGTGCACACCCTGAACCTGAAGCCAAGACCCCTTCTCCTGGCACCCCCGGCCCTAACCCTGATAGCCTGCCCTTTGTTCCCCAAGTCCTCTGCAGGCAAGCAGTCTTGGTTTCCACCTTCTGCTGGAGCAATACTTAGCTCTTTTAGTTATCCTTCCCTTCCTAAAAACCCTTTTGCCTTCATTTTAATCCTTCTGTTTCTCTCAGTACCCTTTTCTTGATTCCTTTTGTCCCTGAAGGGGAGGCATTTCAAAACGTTATTAATCAAAATGTTTCCTGTGGCATCATGAATTCAGTGGGAAGAAGGACTAAAGTTCAAGAAATTCTGCGCACAAAAAATAGGATTCAGAACTCTTTTACTGGTTAAAGTAATATATTCATCCAGCAATTAGTGTGAAGTAACAAGGATGCAAGGCATTATGGGAATACAAAATGGCAGACACGGACCCTGCCTGCAAGGAACCCATAGAAAATCAGACAGCCACACAACTATCTATACAACAAGTCAAGACAGAGGTGCTCCTAGAGTCAAAGACAAGATGTTTTGTGAATAGGAGATTACTTCTGGCTAAGGTAGAAAAGGGAATCAGGAAAGACTTTTTTGAAAAACTTGTATTTATATGTATATATACCAAAAAGAAGAAATTAGGACTTCTAAAAAATACCAATATAGAAACAAAGGGAAAAACAATTAAAAATCTTTTAAAATTGCAAAACTTCAGTCTATTGAGAAAGCCCGTCTTATGTCTGGAGAACTGAAATTCCTTTTCTTAATATTACGTATTTACTTGCATTTTCCCTTTGTCTTCTTCCATTTTTGACAAAAATAGGAGGAAAACCTTAACAAATAAAATGTGGTAATACAGTGCAGTGGAAGAAGAAAATTCGAATACATGCTACAACATGGAAAACCTTAAAGACATTAAGCTAAGGAAATAAAGCAGTCACAAAAGGACAAAACTGCAGTTCCTGTGCGGGAAGGGTGAGAACGCTCAAAGGCAGGTGGGACGGTGGTCTCTAGGGCTGTGGGAGCGCAAACGGCACTCACTGCTTAAAGGGCTCACAAGAGGAGACGTCCTCTTCTGGGCAAACCAGCATCGTGACGCTGACCGCTGCACAGTGCCAATGCATGTGATGCCACAGGACCGCACACTTAGAAATGCTTAACAAGCAATCTGCAGATGGTATTTTACCACAATGAAAAAATAAATACTTTAAATGGAAGAAGCATTTACTAATGAAATGTATTTTACCACAATTGCAAGAAATGTTTAAATGCAAGAAGAAACGTATGTAGCAATTTTGCTTTAAAAGATAACTCTTGAGACAGGCTTTGGAGTTACTAGCACCTGAGCTTCTTTGGCAACTAAGTTTCAAAGATCACTTAGAGTTTCTGAAGTGTAATGACACTGCATGTGAACCACACTGGCAAACAGTGGTATAACCGTGTCTGATGAGACAATGCTCTTTTTTTTCCCCAAGAAACTTTATCCATTTAATGTTCCCTCTACAAAAAAGATAAACTA